>VWZP01007080.1:430701-521263 GCA_013396995.1 Dicaeum eximium
TTTTTTTTTTTTTGATGAGGTACTTGATTGCAAATTTGCATAACAAGCAATTTAATTTGTCATTGTAATCCCTGGCAGTTTTGATGACCATCTTTGTAAATGTAAAATTGTATTTGCAGTTCCAGTGAAACTGGAATGATGCGAGTTTGTGCAGTAGGACATATATCCTTCAGATTTCTCTTCAGAATCCCTTAAAATGATGAGAGGTTGACCAGTCTTGTTACTTTACCAAGTGTTAAAAACCTGGATCCCAGCTGGAAGAAATTTTGATGCATATTACAGCAGCTTCTTATAATCTCAAATTTCCTGCTGCTAATTCAACTCCTGTGGCTTCCAGTTAAATGTATTTCTTTCCTAATTCCCTATACATATCTTTTATGAGCTCTCAATCTCCCATACTTGTTTCCACACGATATTTCTGACAGTGTGAAACAGTTTGAGGGCCAAATGCAGTTTTCCCAAGCCTGTAAACAAGTTTTTCTATCTTCAGCTCTGTCTATATATATTACAGGGCCTATAAATGCAAATATTGTTAATAAAAGTTCAACATCTTCCAGATGCTTTATGCTAAAGCAGTCATACTGCTTCTGATTAATCACTTAATTAGGTAGCTGATGTTTCCAGTACTTTTGATTAATATTCTGGCTTTTAGATCAATATTGCATTTTCCAGTTTCTTCTGGGATCAGGGCTGCTACAAGTGACAGAACAAGTGTGCTGGTGCTGAGCATGTTATTAATCTTTCTTTACAAATTAGCATGGCTTTCTTTTAGTTTTGCTTAGATTTGTGAGGGTTCAGTGAGTATTTGGTATTGTCAGCATCTCTGCAAATGCTCAGTTTTGTTTCTTAGATTGCAAAAGCAACTCAGCTACTGAATTGTCACTGAACTTGTGTCCTGTCCATCACTGAGGGCTGTGCCAAAGCAAGAAGTGCCATTGGTTTGGGCAGTGCTGATACCTTGCTGTAAGAAGTATTTACTGGCAGACTGGTTGTGTGGAAGATGAAAGATGTGGCCAATTAAAACTGATTATGAGGAGTTTGACTCTCCTTGCTGTTGATTTTACAACAGTGCCTTGGTTTATTAAAAGGCTTATTGGCTGAAACCTTTTCTGTGATGGCATTTCTGGAAATGTAACCAAAAGTGATGCTGAAAGAATGAGGGTCTAATGTAGAGCTCATGAAAGGGGAGTTACCAGCTTTCACTGGTGTTTACATTTTGGGTGTGACTTACTTGAGGCAGAGAATAGGAAGTATTAAATTCTAAGGGGAAATAAATCTTAAAATAGAAACCCTTGTTTTAATCAGACATCATTAGGGGCTTGCCTACATTTCCCACATATTTAAATGTGAATTAAAGGACTTGTTAATCCTGGTGCTACCCCTTTCCTCTGGTCCAGTCACTAGGTAGGGAATGACAGTTTTAAGGAAAAAGAAACCAGGTGCTCAGCAAGGTCTCAGTAAGGCAGTGTGGCCACTCTCTAGTAGGATCTCTCAACTCAGAGCACAACTGTGGTTTGTATCTCATTGTTGGAAAAGGATTGTGCCTGGAAAAGTCCAAACAGGATAATGAACGTTTACAAAGAAACTTTCTAATTTGACAGAACCTACAGGCAGAAAATTTTAGTGGCTCTTAATTAATAAGAATCAATTAAAATATCAGTACCTATAATTACTGGGGCCTGTGTGTCTTTGCATAGAGTGTTAAATGCACCCAATACATAGTCTATGTTTTTCTCCAATTACATGTATTTAAATATAAGAATGATATTTTGGTGTTGAGAGCAGTTACTGCATTTCTACCTTGAATAACCATTGACTAATTGGCAGAGTGGGAATATTCTGAAAAAAGTAGGTTTTTCTGCTTTGTGATGGTGTACTGGCATGAGGTTTTCTGTAATTTCCATCCTACAGGTACTATTCAGTGAAAAGTTTACATCTGGAAAATTAATTGTGTTGAATTCAACAAACATCACATTTTAACTATTACCAGACCCTGGTGCAGTAAATACTTTCTCCTGTATATGAATGCAAAAAAGAAAGGGAAGATCTGTTTTGGGCAAATACTTTTCATCTTTTTCTGGTAAAGGAAACAGAGCTCATGTATTGTTTTTAGCACTGAAATAATACTAACTTCAGTAATGACTAAATAATCAAACTACTTTTGTATGGCATTTGTTATCCAGAAATTGCCCCTGGTTTAGGGGCTGTGGAAGCTGTTTTAAACGGTGATGCTGTGTGCTGCTACTCTCTTACCCATCACAAATTTCTGCAGAAAAGGGCACTCAATCATCATTCTGAAAATCTTTCAATTAATCATAGTGACTTGGGAATTTTAGAAAAAGTGGGGTTGCTCATTCTTTAAAAGTCACACTGTTAGGATGGCACTCACCTCAGTTACTTTCAGCTGTCTGAAAATGGTATCATTAGTTTAAGGTAGTTGCCTGGGCTCCCTCTGTGTTTGAGACAGAAAATCAGGCATTTTAAGCAGTGGATTTGGTCAACCTAATGAGTCAATCTACTGAACAAAATGTCACCTGGTGTCCATCAGTCTCCACTGAATGCAGAGAGTGCCCTGGTAATTAGCTTTGACTGTACCCCTATCCTGCTGTGACCAATGTTGTTAGGTGTGTCCTTCTTTTCAGAGTCTGAAATCTCTATTTTAGTAAATTTTATAATTGTCTACCTCCAGTGAGGGATTTTCAGTGTTCTAGTTTAACTGAGATGATGACAGGCCTTCCTGTAATCTTTGAACTCAAATGCCACTATGCCCATCAACCTCACAAAACTAAGTTTTGATGTATCAAATTATGACAATTAAAAAAAAATACTCAGGTGAAAATAGAACTTTCTGTAATTATTGCTGTCCAAGAAATTTCTGATCAAGCATTTGCAAAAATTCAGAACTTTGGAGCCGATTTTTGGCTTATTGAGTTTGTGTTTATTTGCTCTGTTTTATATGGTTAATACTCACTTTGCTTCAGTATGGCATTACAGGCATACATTATTTATGGTAGGAAAATGGTCTTGCAGGAATAGGTGTGAGAGCTTAACAAGATAAAGAAACACTGAGAAAAGGAAACCCTCTGTGGAAAGCAGTAGGGATGAAATGAATCTTTAGGAGTAGATAATCTATGTTAATTTATCTACACATCTCAGTAAGAATGGATTTTAGTAATAGTCTTAATAGACAAATAAAACCTGGAAGGAATGCTGCAAGTTTGGTGGATGAGAACATCCGTTGTGTGCACCCATTTTGATCTAATGGGGACACAGTAAGGAAAATTTCAAACATTGAAATATTGTAGAATTGTTTCAGCATCACACTAAAATGCAGATTCTGAAGGACATTGAAAATACCTGGATTTCATGGGTAGTTGTGTGCAAGGATGCCTAAATTAGCAAATGTTGTTAACTGGTGTCTGAAGGCAAAAGGAATGTGTGCATGACTTTACACTTGCTGATCTGTGCCTTTCTGCAAATATTATAAACTTTTACATAAATATAAATATTTTTATATTATATAAAAATAGTATAAATATTATAAAAGTCATACTTGACTGTCGCTGCCAGAAGCAGCTGTAATATTCCAAGTGTTTATTTCTGTAACTTGATTTTTAGAGTATTAGATGCTTAAACATCCTCTCTCCCTTTCAAGACAAATCTATGGCTGATTCCAAATTCAGGGAGTTGCTAAATTCCAGGTGTCCTGTGTGGTGGAAAAATGGCATGATGCTGCCTTTCCCATAGGTTCTGCCTTTGTTGCCACTGTGGTTGTTGGCTTTGCATTTTTCACATGTGCCAGCCACTGGTCTGGTGTGGAGCACCAGAAGAAGCCAAAGAGGTGATAACTGGAATTCTAGATGCTAATTTTATATTAATCTTTTGGCTTTTTATGGCTCATTCCAGACTGTGGATAACTAGGAGCAATGGTTCTGTAGCAAATAGCATAACTGGATGCAAATAATCTACTAAACCTTTGTAACTCAATGGAAATAGCAATTGAATGATTCCTCTGTCTCAGCTGAACCTGCCCACTCAGTTCCTTTTTGGTTTTGTAGAGGAAGCAGAACAAATTTCCCAGCTTCACTCTGTCAATTAAAACCCATATTCCTTGTTTAAGTTTTCTTAATTCTTCATGCACGCTCAAATTTGCAGCTTCAAAATTATTGCAGTAAATATTCGGCTGTTTGTTCACTGGGAGCTTGCAGATGCAGAGTTTTCAGCCATGCATATCTCTGAACTTTCACCTTTAAGCACATCCACAACTGGCAGTTTCATGCAAATGTATATTTAGATCCTGATTGCATTCTAATTGAAGCAGAAGCCAAGGTGAATGTTTTGTCCACCTATACTCAGAATAAACAATAATATTCTGCTGGGTCTCAAAGGTAGAATATAAGCAAAACCAATACTTACACTGGTAATCAAAATATCCAAAACAAGGTACCCAAAAAAGTATTTAATTAAAAAAATTTAATTTTTTAAAATTAATAATTTTTTTCAGTTTTTTAAATTTGAGGTATGTAATGCCAATATAACTTTTGTATTCTTACTAAAAATCTTCCATATTAATATTTGCATATAGGTATGTAATTAGGAGGGGGGCTAAATTATGGGGGAGAGAATGTGGGAGTCTGAGTGCTTTAAAAAATGGTTTTAT
This sequence comes from Dicaeum eximium, assembly GCA_013396995.1. Taxonomy (NCBI): domain Eukaryota; kingdom Metazoa; phylum Chordata; class Aves; order Passeriformes; family Dicaeidae; genus Dicaeum; species Dicaeum eximium. Next base: position 435,362 of record VWZP01007080.1, read on the forward strand.
CACTGGACCAATAATCACAACCAGGATGTTGGAAATTTACCTGCAGACCTGATAAAAAGTTTTCTGATTCTCTTGATAAATTCAGCCAGTTTCTGTGCACTTATTTGCTTCTCTGAAAGAAAAAAAAGATAAGGTTTAATGTCCTAGTCATCAGACTGAATAATAATAATAATAGTAATAATAATTTTTATTGCTGCTGAACCTACTGACAAGAAAGAAGCCTTATATACAAGAGGCATGCCCCATAATACATTCTGTAAAATATAAATTCATCAGGAAATGGAAAGCCTCTAAATTTAGATAAATTTGAAATATCAATCCTTCTGAAGATAAAATTCAGATATAAGCAAGGCATGATGAAAGGAATTCTGGAACATATGCAATAGCTATTTTAAATCAATTTTTAGGAGACAGATATAATTTTGTTTTTTTTTCTTACATATGTGTTTCAGTATATATGAATCAAATCTGTACAATAGCTTTCTTCCTGCCAGCTATTCTATAATCTGATAAATATCTGGCCAGCAAGTTGTGGCTTCTGTAGCCAATCAACCTTTACTTCTTTGCCAGTCAAATCCTTTGGTTTTATGCTGCCTATTGATGAAGTAGCTCAGTGGCTTGTTGATTTTCATAATGATATCACTTTTGAAGAAAAGTCCACATATTTGTGAAGTATCTAAATATCAAGCATTACATTTCTTGCCCTGAAACCACTCTATTCTTTTTCTAAGGTTATATTGGGCTATCTCAAGACCAGTGCCCTGTGTGTTTCTGAAAATAAAAGTGTTGTTTTACACTGTCTGGCAAAAATTCTGTTTTCCAGAATACAAGGGTACTCTGTGCTTGTGATCTAGAATATCTTGGACTGTCTTCCCAATCCATCTTTAATTCTTGCTTTTGTTTTAAAGTAGAAATATTGTGATGTGGGTCAAAAGCCTATTCATTTCAAAATCAGTGGTAGTTGTGTGCTACAGAACCATCAGGCAAAATATGAATAACTTACTTGAATAAGTGTTTCTTTCCATCTTTCTTGTAACAATCATTCCCTCTGCGAGCAGGACTTGGGGTAACAAAGGATTTGCTGCTCTGTGAAACGACTTAAATGATCTCTGTAAAATCTGTATCTCAATCAGAAGGGGAGGTTGTCCTTTGGTAATTTATACAAATGATACACTATAATTTGATTACTCATTTATTTAATTTGCTTTTTTGATCTGCCAGCACTGATCAGATATTCATGTGGTGGCAACGGTCTTTTAATAATGAATTCATTCTCATGCCTGTGAAGCAGTAATCACAGGGACCTGTCTTTTAATAATTGCTAATTAATATAAGTACATATTCAGTCTTGGCTTTCATCGTAGTGATTGTGTGACACTTGGCATAGAAGAAAATATCGTGTGGGATAAGTTGAGTTTCTTCATCTTGATGTGACTCAGGACTAGGAAATGCCCAAGCAGATGTTGACATAAATGCAAACCAAAATGTTACTAGCAAATTCTCTATTTAATATCCAGGTAGTTGTGCTCATTTCCTGATTTCTGTACAATGTTACACCTAGGGTACGTTTAGCTTTGAAATCTTAGCCATGCAAGAAAACAGGAGGAGGAAGATGAAAGGAGAAAGCGTTTACTCCTTTCTGGGAAGATTATTCTATGTTTCTAGGGGCTGGCCATGAGATCTGGCAAGTACATGTGTGAAAGAGCTAATTTGGTAGCAATAAATGGAGTTATTCTGTCCTTGAATAAGAATATAACCACCAGCAATGTTTATACTCTGAGATATTTGAGAAATATGTAGAAGTCCTTTCCATTTCTGCTCCATTTGTATAGAAGTAGAGAATTTTTTGGTATATATTGTTCTATGGGAGTTTTTCTAATGTGTATCACAGACAGATAGTGGCAAAGTCATTGCTGTTGGAAAATGTGCTTCAGATATCAAACTGTTGTCGTGGTGCAATGATGAGCCAGAAACAAAGCCTAAAGGTCATAATTTACTAATCTAATAACTTACTATATCTAATGCTGTTGGATTATTTTGCCATCTCTAATCCCCAACTGCTAATGCAATGGCTCTGCTCTTCACAGCTGTATTGGAGGGCTTCTGGTGGCAACAGCTGGGGTTCTAATACCTTTGTGCTTCACAGGAAAAAGTTTATGGGAAAAGAGAAAAGCTCATAGACAACAACTCTCACTTCTGGACTTCCCAGTGCCAGTAAAAATCTAGAGCCTCTGTCAGTGGGATAGCAGTATGACTTGGGCTGTTTATTCTCCTAATTAATACCCTTCAGTATGAAATCATGTGGGCTGACAGGTGACTCTGCAGCTGATGGTGCTCATCTCCAGGAGTACTCATCCTGCAGCACACGTGATTTAATTAGCAACCAAGCCTTTAGAGCTGTCATCTCCATTAAGCATTAGCTCTTGGTAAAGTATGCTGTGTACAAGGGAGGTGCTTGGAGCTGGGCTGGTACTCAAATACTTCAGTGGAGATGCCTCTTCCATTGTTCCTTCAATTGTCAAGGAAGCACAGTCTGGCTTTGGGACTCTCTTCATGAGGCAAATAATTCTTGTTGTATAAACCTGGTTCCTGTTAGGAATATTTACTGTGGATAGATCCCAAATCAAAATATTCCAGAAAATCTCCAGAGAGCCTTCTTCTCTATGAGCCTCTGATGTGCCATTAAAAACCAGTAGAATATGGAATGATTGGGGTTGGAAGGGACCTTTAAGGTCATCCAGTTCCAACACCTTTCACCAGACCAGGCTGCTTAGAGCTCCATCCAGCCTGGCCTTGGACACTTCCAGGGATGAGGCAGCCACAGCTTCTCTGGGCAGCCAGTGCCAGAGCCTCCCCATCCTCACAGGGAAGAATTCCTTCCTAATATCTCATCTCTACCTATTCTCTTTCAGTTTGAAGCCATTTCCCTTTTTCCTGTGGCTCCGAGCTCTTGTAATAACTGCCCCTTCATCTTTCTTGTGGACTCCCTCCAGGTATTGGGAACCTGCAGCTGGGTCATCCCAGGGCCTTCCCTTCAAACATCTTATATGGAGCTTCCCAGTAGAGACTTTTCCACAGAGGTGCTGCAGATATTCCTGATATTTTACACTAATCCATCCTTGCATGACTTGATTCTCTCATTTTACACAGAACAAATTGGAATATCTCTATAAATCCCTTTGGTGTATGCCATTGTTACATTTGGGCTTTTTTTTTTTTTGGTAATATGCATTATCGGGCATAAACAAACATTACAACAATTTGCCAGACAATCGCAAAATGATTCTACGCTGTGCAATGTTTTAAACTTTGAGAAGGAAATTAATTTGCATACATCCCTGGTGCATTTTAAAGGATCAGCCAAAGCTATTTCTCCGTCATGTAATTCTTTTAGCTCATTTTCGTGCAGGGGCAAATCCAGGCTTGAATAAATTGCTCCTTGCAAATAACTTGCTCAAGTCTAGTTGTGGGAACAACTCTTAAAGAATTTGCAATAGAAAACTAATTTTCTTAAAGCACCCAACATTATATCTAAGGATTTCCTCTATTTGCTTTGCATATCTTTAGTCCCTTATAATGTTTGTTTATGCTAAAACTGGGTTTTCACATGTTGTCTTCTCAGAAATAAACTGGAAGAAAAAGTCTGAACCAGGTATTTAGAGCTGTGTTTGAGCTGCTTGTGACCATTTGATGGTTGCTTGTCTTAAAAATGTCTCTATTTGGCACATATAGGCTTAGTTATCAGAAAATGGCTTATTTTAAAAAAAATCTCCAGTTGAGAATAGTGTGTGTTACCAATACTATGTATTTTTAGGAGCTAACTGCTCTTTCCTACTCTGATTAATGAAGTGGTACATGATGGATCAATAATCTTCACAGTTTTATCAGACTTCATGAAGTATTGAGGACAGAAAGGCTGATACTCATTGCCATAAAGTACTAAATGATGATTGGTGCGTAACTTTTTTTTTTTTACCTCTTGAATGTACAGCGTACATGTTTTGAGCAAAATGAAAGGAAACACGTCTCTTATAACCCTGTTTTGTGATACCTATGCATAAAAAAATGCTGCAAGAAATTTCCAAAACAGCATCTCACAACCTTTTCAGAGCAAGCATCCTCTCTTTTCCTTTGCCTTGGATCTGTTCTGCCCAGCTCTCCTGTCCCCGTGACACGAACCTGGCTGGTTGGGAACTGCTGGGAACCAACCCACAAACCCCAAAACACCTCAGCAAGGCAGCAGGCAAGGCTAAAGCCTGTCACTGCACAGGCTGGGGGAAAAAGATTAGGGAAAAACCACTGGGGCTCACAGAGCTTAGAGGGGACAGCCAAAATCATCCTCCAGCTGTATCCAGGGAATACTCCTGTTCTATGAAGGGCTGCCAAGTGAGGGGGAAAACATGTTGGAGCTGTTTTCAGTGTGCTTGTGAAACGCCAGTTAATAGCTAGAGTTGATTTAGGGTCTGTTGCATACATATTCTTTGAACACTTTGGTTTTTTGAGACTTGTAAACCCCTACTTCTTATATATTCTCATATATGTTAAGAAATATATACAAAAATGATTTCTTGCTCCATGTGTTCATGTACCAAAATTTATGTTTCGTAATAAAATTAGATACTTGTTATGACAAATATAATGAAGGAGATAGTCATGTCTGTTAATGGTGGCTCTGTTTATTTTACTTGGTAGTGATTAACTGTGTTTCATTTTGGATTTTAATGTGCCAGTGTTTTAAAGTAATTTAATCTATCTAATATGGAGATATAAAGTGCCATTTTAGAACCAGCAGAATTCTCTCTTTTAATTCACATTTTCCCACTGGGAGATTAAGTTTATCAAACCTTACTTTTCCAAATAAAGGGGATGGATTTAATTAAAAGTACTTTAAATAATTGCAATGAAATTGCTTTTCTTATTCTTAAATGAAAGTGAATCTCTTATATTTGAGCTGAGATGAATGTCATGATTTCCATCTCCAAACAGTGCTATATTGCATCAGTGAAGCCAAATCTCAGACTACTGTCAGCATTTCCCAGTAATGCCACTGATTCTGCCCTTTGGTCTGTATCTTCCCTAAGCAGCAGCATCCACACCAGGAAATCTCTGCTTGCTATGGAACTGCTGTGCTGCATCCTGGGGTTCCCAATGGCACTGATGCTCTGGCTTTACTGGTTCCAGCTTGTTGTGTGACAGTCAGTATTACTGGGAGCATTTTAGAAACATCCCAGGGATTTATTGGTCAACAGACTAAGAGATTTTAAGGGGGCTGGAGCCTTGGAGCAGTGGCTTTGGCTGGCAGACCTGGAATTGAGCTTACCCAAAAATGCATTGCCTAGGGAAGAAGGCAAAGGACAGAGCATGAGTGCACAGCATCAGAGTGTTTGGGGGCAAATGGTTTACTCATTCAAATTCTCCTTTCCTGGGGCAGCTCCAGAGAGGGCTTTTTATTTTTTCTAGCTGGCTGACATTTTTCTTCAATAAATTGAGAATCAGACTCCATGAACTTGCAGTCTGTATGGCTTGTGAGGCTGCGAGCACATTGTAATAGACTGTGCCTCTGGAGGTAAAAATCCTAGGGAAAAATACCAAGTTCTATAATCTGTGCCACATGTAGTTTATACTAGACTGAGATGCCTCTGGTTCTGCTGCTATGCAGGATTTGCTGAGCTCTGAGGTATGCCTCATCAAATTCCTCTGACATTCAAATCACCATTGTAATCACCTAATGCTTTCCCAATAAGCTGACCAAAATAAATGTCATTTGTTCCACTGTGTGCCTCTACTGTGCCTCAAACACAATACATCTTTTCTTCACTAAACATTTTTTCCTTTATCATTCACAGGCAACAGTTGATACTGTGTTTTTTTTCTAATTTACCGGGGTTTTTTTGTCTTATCTTTACCCAAAATATTTTAGCATTTGACTTTCACAAGTTGCCTTAGACCATTTTTAAAATATATTTATATTCTGCTGTGACCTTCTCCCTGCTTCTCCTTCAGACAAATGTGGAACATCATCTCTGAGGCAGGTGATAGTCGTGTAATGACTCACAGTGATAGCTGATTTTTCAGGAGAAGGTTCACCTGCTGGCAGCAATCCCTTTCATCTCATTGCCCCAGTTACCACCTGTTCTTTTATAATTCTCTTGACTTAGCCTTTAAAAAGTGAGAAGCTGTCCAAGATAGGTGAATGCTTATGTCTGCTCTGTGAGAGTCGCAGTTCTTTCTTGCTCTTGCATATCCAGTGTTTTTTTCAGTGGTTTATTTTTTAAAATTGTGTTAAATGCAATACAAATCCATTCACTTCATGTTAAATTGTACAATGACTCTTCAGGAAACAGCGCATAACCCAGCTGGTCTGTAATTGCAAAATGCATGGTCTTTCACTGGATCAAATGTGATATAATGAGCCAGGACTGATAAAAGAATTGGATTTAAGGAGTACTTGTCTAGGAGCTGGGAAATGCCTGGTGTGTAGGTTAAATATTTATGCTTTCTCATTAAAATGAAGCTGAGAGTAAACATTAGGTCCAGTTGGTTTCCAGTTGTAACCACTATATATATATATATATTCAAGGATATTTTGTACAAAAAAACCTGATCTAGAAGTCATATCTGCCAAAAAGCTGGATATCAAAGGTAGAATAACTTCTGATTTCACTTGCTGCTTTAGAACATTATAATGGAAATTTTTCAGTGGTGTATAGTTCCCATCTGCTTATTATGCCTTGGAAGGGGGCATAAGGTTTCTTATTGTGTTTTTAATGGAATGTGCATCCATACATCCTCCAGAACAAGGAACTATAACCTGAGCTGTAGCTTGATTGATGAACTCCAGGATTCATCTCTGCACATGGTACTTGCACAGAGAAATTGGGTGCTGTGATGCTGATGTGTCCAGACTTCAAGTAATTTGAAATTACAGATGGAATAAGCAAAATAAAATGGACTGTTGGGCTCTGTTTTATGGAATAAGTATGGAGCATCTATGAAAATCAGTCATGAAACTCATCATTCTTTTGTACTCCCACTTCATGTATATTTTTAGTAGTAACTTTGAATTCTTTATTCTTTTTCATTTGACACCATTTTAAGATTACTTAAACATTTTCTGCTTTAACTTTTAAGCTCATTATTTTTAGCTGCATATTGACATTTTTTTTTTGTTTGGAGAAATGTGTTCTTGAATGGCTGCCAATAAAACTTTTCTCCTAGATGCCATTCTTGTCATCAGTTATTGTTCCCTCATCACCCTGGACAGAAAAATAACTGTAGTTATCCCATCACCATTTCTGCTGGGGTTCTGACCTACTAATAGAATGTCTTTCTTTCAAAAAATATTTTTAATGTAGCTGATGTACTACTTTCTGGGATTTTACGGGGTGATTTCTCCCTCAGATTTTCCCCCCTAGATGCTGTATATCCCTAGGGAATTTATGACCTGCCTTATTTTAGTGGAGCTTGGCTTTTTCCTCTATTCTATTAATTTAATAATTTCAACACTTTCTTTACGTTCTGCCTGTTGGGAGGGTTGGGGAAAGAGAGAAGGAAATGTACTGTGCCTCAGTCAGTCTATTCCTTAGCATTGAAGATGGCTCTGGTGCAGTCCTTTATGCTGCCCTTGGCCCAAGTTAGTTTGGGTAACGAGTGCTGCTTCTGATGTGTTTCAAATGAGTGTTTTCTGGTTTCTTTGGTTTCTACTCAACAGCTGAATATACCAACAACATCAGTTGAAACCTGTGTAATATGACAAAAAAATGCTGTCAATCTCTCATTCTCCGAAATCTTGCTTTTCACCCATTTCACAAATTACTCTGGATGTCAATTAATCTAAATACCTTCCTTACAAAACAATTTAATTTAAAGCTGGTGGGTTTTCTTATTCTCTACTCCTTGTTATGATTCACAGCCTGCCTGTCCTCTCTTGTGACCATATCCATATAGTAAAGCAGTGGCAAAAGACCATGTGGATGCTTCAATTCTTTTTTGCACAAGACTTGTTATTCCTCACAGTCTCACCTCCTTTTTTTTTTTTTCTTTTTTTCTATGAGATTCCCTGTTGGTCAGTTTGTCTTCCGTTAGTAACTCTGAATTACTTTGGATAGAAAGAAAAACAATGAGCAATTTGGAGAGATTGAAAGCAGCTCTGATTACTGGTAAGGGAAAAAGGCTTATTATTTTTTTTTTAATAGCAGAATTTGTATCTGCACGTGAAAAATAGCAAGGTCTTGACTGCAGCAACTGCAAGAGGGTATGAGTAGAAGCCCCATAGCAGAAATGTTAAATTGATAGTATCAGAGCAAATGGCAATGTTACACTTGCATATTTGTCAAGAATGCTGTATTTTGAAACACTATCCATGTACTTGGGTGAAGAGAAGGTCAGGTTTACATCCCATGTTCCTTTCTTTGAGAATGAAACCGCTGGGTGGATTTCCTCCCTCATCCAGGGTCCTGAATGTCGCAAGGCTGAGCCAAATATTGTGTTTGATACAGACTTTAGTCTTCAGATTTGGGAAGGGAATTTTTTCTTGGCACTAATTTATTGCTGAAGCTGGCAAGGAGATATTTACCCATAAGTTCTTTTTTATAGAGTAGGGTAGTACTCCTATGTGACTGATACACAAAATAAATCATTCTAATAATCATTCACAGTCCCTCCAATTGTTTGCTGACCATGCAGGAGCAGAGGCAGCCAAAGAGTAAGAGATTAATTTGGTCAGTGCTCTAGTTGATGAAAACTACCTTGGCATAGATGATTCCCCCTGATCCCCTTTTCCCATTTTACTTTCTTTTTTCTTAGTATGGCCCCACACTATAAATGTGGTATCCTGAGCAGTGGGACTGCCCTGTCATTACAGGTTGTGTTGTCCTTCCAAGGAAAGGAAATTCATGCACTGAACTTGACCTAATATTTTAGTCCTGAAAGTGAAACCTCATGAAGAAATACTGTGCTAGTGCACAAGCAGGGAAGAGATCAAGTTTACATTGCCTAGAGGTAGATTTTGACTGAAATGGGGTTGGTTATTTAGATACAAGGGCAAGCCCAAGCCTTGGTGCAAGAAGGATGCAACTCCTGATGTCTTTTGTGCCAGCTCTTCATATCTGGGGAGGTCACTGAGTGGCTGTGAGTCACTGAAGCTTATGTGAATCACATATCATTCTAGTTTTTCCTGTGTGCAGACCTTTCCCCTCTGGGAAGGATTGGATCCACCTTGCAGAAGCAGCTGAAGTAGGGCCCTGGCTCAACACTATTAGCCATGTCCATCATGTCTTGTTTGGGAAGTTTCTGTTGTAGCAGAAAACAAGATATGGAAGGTACAGTTTTTGTCCTTGTGCCTGGAATAGCTTGTAGAGGACCTTGGCTACCAAAAAACATGTGAAAACTTTGGCTAAGAAGGGGAACCATTGATTAATACTCCTAAATAGGTTGGAAGAACTAAAGATTCCCTCTGGTCCTCTTTCTCTCTGTTGTGGTTTAACCAAGCCCTAGGTAGGTGCTGACCAGCCTGGATTGGGGAGATTATCAGAAGAGTAAAAGCCAGAAAACTCATGGGTAGGCATAAAAACAATTTAATAGGAAAAAAAAAAAAAAAAAGCTGTGCACATAAGTAAAGAAAACCAAGGAATTCATTCACTGCTTCCCATGGGCAGACAGGTGTTCAGCCATCTCCAGGGGAGCATGGCCCTGTCCCACATAACAGTGTCTTGGGAAGACAAACACCATTGCTACAAATGTCCCTCATTCCTCCTTCTTTCCCCCACTTTATATAATGAGTATGTTGCCATATGGCCTGGAACCTCTCTTGGATCAGTGTGAATCCCCTGTCCCAGCTGTCTCTCCTCCCAAAGAGAAAGAAGGCCAGGAAAGGCTTTAACTCTGTGTAAGCCCTGCTCAAAAATGACCAAAACGTCTCTGTATTATCAACTGTGTGTTCACCACAAATCCAAAACAGAGCCCCATACCAGGCTGGGTAGAAACCGGGAAGAAAATCCACACTGGGAGGAAAATTCACTGTAGCCCAGGCAGAAGCAGAACACCCTCTGAAAGCCACTTTGCTGTGCTGGTGCTCCCAGGGTCCCGACTCTCCATGGGAAAACCTTTTTCAGTCAGGCACTGTGCTCCTGAGCTGTGTTGGTACAGCAGGACGACCTACACTTGGCTCAGCACCCAAAGTTCATAGAACTGGAGTAGAGGGGGTGAGAAGTCATCTCAGGCACTGCTGTAGCTGAGCATACTTAACAGCATCTCGTGCTGGTGCTTCTCACCTCTTCCTGGAGTGGAATCTCTGAATTAGGGGTTCAATTTTTCTCTTGGAGTTTTCTGAATCCTTTAGGTATGACAACAACATACATGACAGAAAATGATAAATTGCTACTCAGTATATTTTCAGCTAAGCTATTTTCCCCATGACATTAGGTGAATCAAATCTTAATTTTTCACCTGTTTCTCTGGTGCTTTAAAGAGTTATCTTTTATTTAGTGTCTCTCAATGAAATATTCTCTGTTGCATCATATATTTGGGTCAGAAGAAGGCAAAGTCCAAAGCCTTTAAGCTTCTTTTGTGAAAAGAAGATTCAAAGAAGCAAAAATTATGGGAATAAAATAAAACCATTGCACTAGTGAAACTTTTCCTTAACGTAGATTTTGTGAGATTTTCTTTCCTTTAAAGAAAAAATAAATTTCTGCTTATGCAAAAGTTTCAGCTCTGTCCCTGTCAGTCCTATCAACATGGTAGTGAGACTGTAGAAATGAGCCCACTGACTCTTTAAGTATTGCAGGGCATGTGCAATGTGCAATATCTTTAATCATAAACCAACCCAGCAATCACACTTGTGAAATTGAACATCTGCATCTGATACTCTGCATGTAGAGAAGATAGGTCTGACTTGGAGGATTATTTCATAAATTTTCATAAATTTTTCTTAGGGCAGTATCAATGGAAACCTTCCTGAAATCGGTGTTCAGAGCTGCCCTCATTGATTTTAGTGATTTCATATTCATCTGCACTGATCTTTAAGTAACTCATATCAAAAACAATTTAAAAATAATTTTATAACAAGAAAAAAAATCATTTGATACCTTGATAGCAAGAATCAAAGTAAATTTGTTATACAAGAATCTATGCTGACTCTGGATTCCTGGGACTTTAAATGCTGAAGATACTATCTCAAATTAGTAGAGATTAGTTACCAGGAACTCCTGATTAAAACATATTTGGGAAGCATAAGGACTTATTTGCTCCTGAAAATTTAGTCCTCTCAGTCTCTTATTTTGCAATTAGATTTTTTGTCATCTCTCTTCTTGGTTTCTGGTATTTTTAAGGATACTTTTAAAAAATATGTTTTACTTTTTTTTTTTTTTTTAGGGCAGCTTATTTTACTCCTTTTTGTATTTGAAAGAATTAATTTTTGGTCCAAGAAGTTCACATAGCCTGGTAACTTCCTGCTACACCTTGTCTCATTCCAACACTGAATTTTGCTTTTTCTTTGAAAATCTGAAGTCTTAAGTAAAAAAAAAAAAAAAAGAATAGATGAGCCTGAGGCATACAGTAAAACAGAAAACAAATTTCTGAAGTAAAGTCCAAACACAAGAAAGATCAACATCAGGTGGTATTTCATTATGAAGGGTTGTTAAAATTGCTGGAGGGCTCTCAAAGCACAATGTACTTCTGTCAGTATTTATGTAATTCTGGACGAGTTACAAACATCGCGTACATGACCTAAATTGTGGTTAATCTCATCAAGCACTGACACAAAAACCCCTTCCATGTTTGTAGGCTTTTGGGAAACAAACCCCCAAAGCCTGCTTCATTTTCCTTTCAAATAAAACAGGTACTACAAAAGAGTGCTTGAAGCTTTTCAGTCTTTTTATCATGAACTCTGGGCTCAGGTGCTGATGGTTGCCTGAAATACAGCTCTATCTGATTGTGAGGTCATGAGAGAGGGAGCCAGTAACAAATTACTTCAATTAAAGAAACAGAAACCAACAGAGTGATCCAGCAACCGATAAAAGAAACTGTCTGGGCTATAAAAAGTCTTTGAGAAGGTGTCTGGCAGTAAATTCCCATAAATTCAGGTGTTTCAAGAACTGTCCAAGTTTTACTCAGCAGTCTTATTCAAATGGAAGCCCTTCACAAAATATCAGTAGTAGTCTTCTCATTCATCAAATACTTGCTGAGCTTTCCACTACAAAAAGAAAAGCTTTTGTTTTAGCTTATACCTGAGCTCTGTGGGTTTGTCTGAATGTGTGACTTGCAGAGAACCCTGAACTTCTAGAGCAGGAAATAAAGAGTTGTAAATAAATAGGAATAAAGTGCAGTTCACTTGAATGTCCCCTTTTGTAAGCATGGAAGATGTGAACACGTAAAAAACATCAGTGGAAACACTGCAAAACATTAGAGCAGTGGGAATTCCTAGCAGCCATGGGGTGTTCTTTTGTGGCTTTCCTCTTCTATCCTTAGAGGCCTAGCAGGTGTCTTAGTTTTAATCTCCTGGTCCTCTTGGAGCCATACAAATTTTAAACAGGTCAATGAAGTGTTTTGATTATAGCACTGCAGCCTCAGAGTTCCCAAGTGCAGAATTGTACATACATCCTTCAGTATGTGACTATAATACAGTGACTTATAGATGCAGTAGTCCTAATACCAGTGACAGAGCTGTAGTTTATTGTATAGGTATAGTATATACTTAATATAGTTCTTTTAGTTACCAAATAATTGTAGATGCTTGCCTGATCTGCTATTTTTTTTTTTGCTTTTTTTAAATACAAACGCCTTATAAGTACTTGCTGTTCATCATGTATTGAGCAGTATCTATGAGCTTTCTGTTTCATCCTGTTTTCTTTTATAGTGAGCAGTGTTACTCTAAGCTGAATGTGGGAATTTCAAGCCTTTGTGAGTGGCTTAGTGCCTGCCTGATGATGGTGCTCAGAGGTGGTGTCTGCTAAAGTTGTGCCTTTGTTTCTTTTCTTCCAATCCTGAAGCTATTTGTAGTCATTGCTTGTTTTACAGAATTCCAGGCTGTTGTATTCCAAGCTGTGCCCTGCACAGTTCTCAACTCATGAGTTTTAATCCGCGTCTGTCTCAGAAATTTTAATTGATTTGACATCTAGAATGCAAAAAGATACTATTTTCTTTGTGTAAATTACTTTGAAATCAGGTGTGGCTAATCTTGGTTTCCCTTCCACTTTGGAATACTTGAAGAAATAACTATAAAATTACAAACAAGAAGCTCAACTCTCTCCAGCAGCTCTTTGTGTGGCTTAGTGTCTGAGCAGGGGTTTAGAGTTGTGTAGTATCAGTTCCTTATCCAAACGTGGATGCTGTGTACAACAAAAACACCTCTAGAGGCTGTTGTAACAGACCTTGTAAATAATTACTTTAACACTTTACACTGCCTCCCCTCTCTTAGTTGTGTGCCTCCTGCTTGCAAACAAAAAAAGCACACTAAAAACCAGGCTAACAGGGCTTGCATGCTGAATATGCAATTCAGTTGCTTGGTGAATAACAGGTTTCCATCTACAAAAAGTGCAAAATCAGCTGCATTAAAATGGCAGCGTTTTTTTTTTAATACAGCAATGGCAGATTTTTCTAGATTTGCCAAAGTTTTCAGCCTGTTTCAGTCTTTTCCTCTTTGAGGTTGCAAAAGTTTGTGTCCACCAGAAGTCTGCTGGGATGTTGTGTGATGGTGACCCCGGACTGTGTCCTCTACACCTGCACTGCAAAGCTGCTGGAACCTGGTGGGCACCACTGCTAAATAAAGTATGGACGTTTACAGGTCCAAAAAATTAATGGAAATCTGCCAAGCTGTCACTGCTTGTGAATACTCTGCTTAGACAGATGCCTGAGAGGAGGAGAGGGAGCGCAGGTGGAGAAGGAACCTCTGACAGAGAGAAAATGCTAATTCTTTTTTTTTTTCCTGCACCATGTCAGCTTTGATTTCTTCTTCATCTTTGTCTACTTCCCTAAATTATCTGCCATAATTGTGCAAGCGGCCTGAATGATTGAAGGCTTTGCCTAATTAAATAGTGAAAGACTGAAATGCAGGTATAATCTGATTATCCAAGCAAAATGACAAAATAAAATAACGTGCAAGTGATTGGTGTGACCTATTGAACCCAAATTTAGCATGTTGGTTGTCTTACTGATACTGCTTTGACTAAAACTGACACCACCTTGCAAGTTTGTACAACTAGCACAAATAAATTTATCTTATGTTTGAAGAAAGAGTCTTTGTAATGCACACCTTGATTTTAGTCAGTGGTGGTTCAAGGAAGGGTGTTTGAACAAAGATGATACAAATGATGCTTCTTATATTAATTGTTAGTTTATGTGTAAAGAGGCAACTTAAAGTAGTTTTAGGCTGATCATTTCACATTGGATGAAATGAATATCTAAATCATTCAATTTGATTTCTTTACTCTTAGAGCTGAACTTAGACCTGTAGTAGCTGTTGATAACAGTTCTCACTTATCAGGATTATTTATCTTTGTCTTAAGAGCAGGACAAATGTAAACACAGTAAGAGATAGATGTGAAACTCATCCTTGTCATTGTACTGTTGTTAACATTGTACCAAACCCTGTGTTCCTGATGTAGCTACCTTCTTCACACAAAATGCATAAATATTGCTTCATCATGCCTAAATCTCTTTGTTTCATGTCTGCAAAGTAGCTCAGGTTATTTTAAAGCTATTCATGGTGTGAAATGGCTGCATTTTATTGTACCAGAGTATCCACCTGGTAGGGGAACCAGTAAATCGATTTTCTGGTGGAAGATTCTCAATGCAATATTCTCCACATGATCAAATTAGTAGCTGATGAGCTTCTGCCTAAAATCTCTAATAGCACTTTGTGCATCTTCCTCTCTTTCCATCTGTCACCTTGCTTCCACAAACTGCCCATTTTCCTGTAAGTCTGGTTACCATTCCAGCTGCCAGCTGTTCTTTCTCTTGAAATACGCTTTGGATCCCTTGAATCCCATTGTGGTTGTTTGGGTGCTGGGGTTCTCCACTGCTGTAACAAGTGGTAGGTAACACTTTGGACCGGCTTGCTCAGTGTTTGAGTGTTTAGAATTTAAAAATCTGCCCAAAAGCAGCTGCTTTTGCCAAGGCAACATAATTCACATTAAATTAAAAAGGCTGCAGCTCTTCTCCTGATCCAGTTCAACTCCTTCATAACTTTTAGCTGCCTTTCTTTAAAGTGCCTTGGCAAGCTTTGATGGTGGCTGTGCTCAGATGCTGAGGCAGCAAGAACTCCAGACCCACCATGTTTCAGCTTCAGACATTGTATGTAAATGTGTAAGTCAAACTTCAACCTCTGTCACTCCTATCAGGACATCAGCAGGCTGGGTGTTTTGCAGGAAGGTTAAATATTCTGAACAAAGCCAAATCATGGGGATAAAAGTCTCTTTGATTTACAGATTTATAAACCTTTAGGTTATTTTTTTTTGCTTAGTGTTTAAATAAGTTTACTTCTGATGACAGAAATAGATGTATGTTTTAAAATATATTAAATAATTGTATTACATTCAAGATGAGTTAAGACTATATAATCTTTTATAATTATTATATAATTTCTTTCCAGAAAACCCATGTAGAGTAGTGAATATGACTGCATAAATTGTATATTTATATGTTTGAACTGTTTATTACCACAGAAAGTAAGATGCTTCTGATATTAAAAATAAATACTTTAAAAGCAAAACCCTCTTTATGGCACTTCTGGAAATGCTTTTCATTTCCCACGCTGAGGGACACAAAGGGAAGTTTCTAAATCCAGCTGCAGTAGCACAGAACAACTCATTCCATTTGTTATGGAGTTTTGAGTAAAGCAGTTCCAGCCAGTGCAGAGTCTCAGTCAATGTAATTTCAAAGGAATCATAATATCCTTCTTCCAGTCTGTCCTGTCTTTTCTTTGGTCCACTTTGGAATTCTTTCTTTAAAATTTGGCAGAAGCCAGACTGATAAAGTAGGTCCAGGCACAAGCTTTGTATTCAAGCCAAATATTATCTTTGTCTATGCCAATGCAATTAGAGTAAATGAAGTGAAGCTGCAGAGACCAGATCATCAAGAGTAAATCATTGCAGATCTTTTAACCTGAGAATGCTTACAAGACTGAGCCAAGACAAGTAGAGGTTTTGGACTCTGATCATTCATTGATGTTTTAATTTTACTTTAATACTATTTTTTAAAATAATTAATAGCCAGTAGCACTTTGACTTTAATAGTTTCTTAGTTCTCCAATACTTTTTTTTTCCTCAATTCAAATCAGAGGTAAGATCAGAATGAGAAGCTTTTTTAAAATTATTCCTTTGTAAGTGGTGATAGATACTTCCCATACATGGTATTGACTGAATGTCTTTTTGAACAGCTAATGAAATAAAAGTATTGATTTTGTTTGGTGGTTTTTTTAGCTCTTTAATTTTTTTTCTCTTTTTTTTTTTTTTTGCTTAGTGTAGCCTTCTCTCTCTAAAAACTGTTGCCACAAACTTGTGGGGAAAGCAAAGATGTTTATCTTACAGTTTCTTGTATTGAATCAGATTCAACCAACCCTGGGGATTGATTAAACCTATAGAAGGCTTAAAGTTTTGGGGTTTCTTCATTATATTGGTTATAAATTAAGCCTTTATCCTAAAAGAAAATTGAAAGTAGATTTCAGTACAGTCTTTGTGCTTTTCCTTCTAAGCAGTAGTTGTCTCTGATCTAACATCTAAACAACACACCTGCTTGGTAGCTGAAAAATCACATTCTTTTTCTAATCAAATACTTTCTCTAATTCAAAACTGCTGAATGCACACAAGATATCATTCAAATGCCAACGTGTAATGCTTGGGAATGCTGGGTTTGTATTTTCAGTGATTGTTCCTATTTTAAAACAATAATTCAAGATGCATTTAATTTTCTTGCTGCTCATTTGCTCATGTGCAAAAAAAAGTAATGCCCATCCTGTTGAGCATGTTCAGACCAGAGAGAAAAATTCCTTGATCGAAATAGAATATTTTAGAAAATGGCTTCCCCAGTTTAGTTATTGGATTCTTTTAAAAAAAGTTTCTCAAATCAGAAAAGTGACAAGTTTGTCACTCAGACTTGAAACGGAACAGACAACTATCAGGAATTTTTTTGGCTTTGTTTCCTTTGATACTCCATGGTATGTTTAGCAAGATTCAATTTCAGTGACTTCTTTTAAAACATCCAGTTGAAATGTTTGAGCTTTTCCAGCCTCGGGTTTCCTTTCCTGCAGAACCCAAACTTCAGTTTTCAGGGAACAAACTCAGGAGCAAAAGTTGCTCATCAGGAAAAGGCAATACTAATTTGCAGCATCAATATTTAATTTGAGGTTTTGCTGTATTTGTCTGTTAGGTTTGTTAACAATTGGAACTCTAAATGCTGTGCTAGGTAACATTTATATTCTATGTAATACATTACATAAAATCATGTACAGAAAGGAAAATATGATTTAAAGGGAATTCCAGAACAGTATTTTCTAGTCTCCTGTAGCAGAATGATTGAGATCTGCACCATAGCCAGAGTTTGTCTGGGTTTAGCCCTTTTGAAGTTAATTTACTACAAGGTTTTAGATTTATTTTCTGTTTTCTTTTGGATTCTTTTACTTCCATCTATTCCTCTACAACAGGCAAGAATTTCATCACTCATTCTAGGTAGAGGACTCTAAATCAAAGCCCATAGTGAAGTGCTTAGGGAGTTACTGTTTCCAAGTTCTAGTTTTCACCCTGATCTCCAATCCCATTCAGAAGTGCTCTGTCAAGATGTTAAAACCGAGTCCTTAATGTGGTCAGAATGTGTAAGGAAGGGCAGCTGTGGAAACAAATCACACACCTAAGCTTTGGTGTTTTCACTCTGTGTGTGAAACGTGACATGTTAAAACTCTGTGGTACTTTGCAAAACTGTTATCTTAAACCAAACCAAACCAAAACCAAGAAACACCAGCAAAATAAACCCGGAGGAAGCTTGCAGCAAAGCTCTGAAGGCCCAAGGGATAACTGTGGATTTCCATAAGTGTTAAATAAAAAAAAGTCCCATGCATCTTCAAGAACTGCAGGTCTCTCTGTTATGGGACTTGCTGCAGTTTAAAGCAATTGAAAATAAGCTGTCTTTTAAACATAAAAATGATAAATTCTGCAGAAGCATTAAACAGCGACATGGCTTCACAGAGAGTGGCCACCCTTGGGAGAAGGGTCTGAAAACACCAACTTTTGTAGAGATGAGAAATCAGAGCTTGTGCTCTGTCTCTCTGCTCTGGTCAGAAGAATTGTGGCTGTACAGGCTACAGCAGATGTAGCAATGGTTGATCTAAGAAATTGCTGAAATGATCTTCTGCCAGCAGCTGTCAGAGACACTGTCCCAGCCTGGACACCCAGACTCTAACCCAGCAAACAAACATGACTGTGTTTAAATCAAGTTTGTTTTCTGTTTTCCTCTGCCGGCAGGCCCTGTAGGGAGCTGCTGTGGCTATACCAAGCAGAGCTTGGTACCAGAATGCCTTGGCATGAACAGTAAGGCTTTCCAAGTCCTCAAGTTCAGTGAAGTTGAAAAAATATAAGATTATATTGTACAAAAAAACCCCCAAAACCCTGAGCCCTTTTCTTCCTCCCCAAAAGAGCTGTTTGTAATGTTTAGTTTTCCAGTGAAAGCCAAGCTTGGCTGATGTGTTATGAGAAAAGTTTAGGTAAATGTGAAGGACTTCAGTTCGTGTTTTCCTGTCAGAATTAAGCAAGCTGGTTTATAAGAAGCTTTATTAAATGAAGTATTTTGAAGTGGTGTCCCTGTCCTGGCAGGGGAGGGGTGGAGCTAGATGGTTTAAAGGCCCCTTCCAGCCCAGGGCATTCTGTGGTTCCATGAGGTAGAACAGTTCTTGCCCTTCTTAGTGAAGAGCCTTGAATTTTGTGTCGAGTCACTCACTGCAGTAGCATAGTCAGATTTTCTGTAAGATGTTTGAAAGTAGTTTAAAACCTGCTGGCTAGCGATGATTAGTGACCAAGGATGAAATGTTTCTTTCAGATTAATTAGAGACCAACCACAAACTGCTCAAACTCAGTGTTTGTTAATCCTTCCACTACTGACAGGAGCACTCAGATCCTGGCAGTAGCCAATGAAATATTTCTGATTTTACAACAAATGGGGCTGAAAAGGGCATGGCTCTCCTGATTTTACTCTAAAAATAGATGAAAACATAAGGAGAACTAGAAAGTTGCACCTCTAGTTTGAAGTTTCTAATTGCACTAAAAGTGACATTTTAGAAGGGCAGGTAATAAAATACTTCAGTATTTTATGCTTCTACCTTTTTCAGCTCTTGATCTGTATTTGTGAACTTCAGCCTTTATGGTATATGTACTACTGTGAGGTTTGCCTCAGCAGTGTGTGATCCACTGAATTTTTAAAATCTATTTCCACATACCCATGTCCAGTAGCTCATGTTGGGGTCCATATAGATTTTTCATCATTGTGACTCAAGTTGTTAGTATTGCTGTGGTCATTTAAAATCAGTACTACTTCCCCCCTGTATTTCAGATGTACTCTTACTGTTGAAAGAAGAGGTGTGTAGAAATAATTCACTAATAAAAATCACTTGATTTATTTAACTGAATTTCACCAAGAACAAAATGTCTTAAAATGTCTTCAAATGTATTTGGTTTTTTGCATCCAACAGTGTGGAGCAGACAGTGAGTGTGGAGAGTTTTTGGGGTATAAATTGACTACAATTGTCTGTAATTAATGTAAATTCTCGCCATTTGAAACCAAAGCAGTTTGATAGGATGCCAGAATCACAGAGTTATTTTATTTCCTGTTTCAATGAATTTTTCTGTTTGAGTTGTCAGAGACTTATAGAAAGCAGCTCATCTGAAATTTTGTATTTGTATAAACATTCTGTCATCAAACTTCTTGCTGGAATATTTACATAAAATACAATATGTGACTGAACAATTAATGTAAATACATTTAAGGATGCAGAAACATAGTCACAAACATTTATTTCCATGTTCATCTAGATTAATTGTAAAACTGAGCTTCCTCGATAGAAGTAAAGCATATTTAGCTCATTTTTATCCTTTGCAGTGAAACAAAATGTATATGCTGATCTATTAGCCCCACTGGAAGTTTTATTACAAACATTTGGGGGTTACTTTAGCTAATATGACATCTGTGCATAATTATGCATCCCATCACTCTTCCTGGTGCTACTCTGCTATTCCTCTATTAAAAGTGTCAGGACAATACTGCAAACATAATGGTGCTGGGTTTTAATCAGCACAGACACAGTAAACAACTGTTCATTATGGAGATCAGAATAAAAAATGGCTTGAAGTCATAACTTGTAAATAAAAAAGCTGATCCTGTTAAATAAAATGTTCTCAAGATACTCCGTATTTTAGGTATATTTTCCATCTGTCTCAGTTGATAAGGAACTTCTGTCAGTCTAATGAATTCTTTGATCATTCTAACTACTAAACCTGCATTTTAACTGATTTGAAATACATTCATACACATCTGTAGGAGTTTCTTCAGAACAGCCTGTTACACAGAAAGTTCTCAATTTCTTTCACAGAAAGATCAAGTCAGAAAAATGTCATATTTGTATTCACGAGGAAAAGAAGAACTGAGTTGTAATGTTACTGTTGTATTAATATATCTCTCGATCCTATTAAGTTTGGTTTGTTTTAAGTTCTGGAAGTTCATCTCAAATTTTGCATGCAATCCATCTTATATTCATATTATAAATGTGAAGTCACAGAGGGGAGCATGGGGGAATTAGGGGTACTGATGGCCTCCTTTGCTGTGCTGGCTCTTCCAGCAGGTGCTGCCTGTTGGAGATGGAAATCAACAAAAAATAATACAAAAGTTTGAAATTCTTGTGTAACCTGAGTGACAATCAGAACTGTAAAAATGCAGCCATGAAAGCTGGCAGATGAGATTGAATTTCTGGCATTCTTGACAACGCTCAGTAGTTCAGTGTTCTCTTAGGTGGTCATTGTTATATGGGAACCTATTCTCAGCTGCTTCACTGCCAGTGAAGAGAGGAAAGATTTGCAGCTTTGTGGTGATGTATCCTTGTTCCACTTAGCTTTGATTGTGGTGGTCAATAGTAGGTACGTTTTCTGACTGGGATCAGAAAACCACAGAGCTCTGTACAGAGGCTCAAGCAGTGATGCACGGCATGAATTGGATTAGTTTGCCCTATAAGTAAACCCTAGTAATATAATACCAATACTAGTACTTCTATATAATGATTTTTATAATAAATTACAGATATATTTCCATTTTTAAATGATAATTTCTATGTACAAATTGTATTATACATATAATAGAATATATATATTATATCATATATATGTGTATATATATGATAGAATACATATATGTGTGTGTGTGTATATATATATATATAATATGTATATTTTTGAGACAAAGGTGGTTTTATGTCTTGGTAGCATGTGCATTGAATTCTCAGAAGTGTCATCTCCAACGGAGACTACAGATGTCATAAACTGGATTTTGTGGGAGGTTCTTTTCACTTCCACCAAGGGATAATGCTACTCACTAAGGTGACTTAGATAATTTTATTCTGACTGAGGAGTCCAGAGCATTAATCTGTCCAAAGACCCTGTGCTAGAAGGTTTAGAGTTAAAGCTCCTTTTTTTGTTTGTGCCCAATGTTGTGTTTTGTGTGAAGTAGCTGAAAATGTATGATGTCAGAGAAAGGCAGGGAGAGAAAGAATCTGCAGAGTGGTAGATAAGGAGAGATAAGGGCCTGCTGGGAAATTATCACTATAATGGTAGTTGGGGTAAACAGATTTTGGATGTTTTCACCCTTTATTCTCTGTGCTATTCACTGTCCTGTACCTCCATGTACTTAATGATAATGAGAGACAGATTAATTCCACAGTCTTGTATCTGTCTCTTATATGGAGGTAGAATAAATATTTGCAGCAGGTATTTTATGATCTTATGCCCAGTGGAATACCAGCAGAGAGAATGTGTTTAGAGGATGTGGCCTTGGTTATCCCAGCATGCTCCTGGAATGTGGCTGTCAAGAGTTCAAATCCGTTCACTTTTTCCTCAATACTGAATTACTGCTTAAACCATCAGGGTTTTAGCATTTCTTTGCATCAACACCATATCCTCTCTTCTTTCCTCTCTTCTGCAATTGAAACCAACCTAATTTGTGGTTTTGGCCAGAACTTCTTGTTCCCTTACAACTCAGTTTACTCTGTGATTGTCATTTTATTTTCAAGATGGCAAATTCTTTTGGTGAAAAAATTGTTTTAGAAAGAGGGGAAAAATAATCACGTAGGTGAGTTAAATACAGTTTTCTTTGTTGGATAAAGCAGTTAAAAACCACCAAGTAATTTCTAAAGTATCTACTGACAGTTATCTTAAATGGGAATATGTTCTTCAACTTTAAAGGTGATGCTGTGTCAAATCTATTCACTATCACTGAATCATGCAAAAGTTTCCCTCTGTATTCCTTTTATAGCAAAAATAGTAAAAGGACATATCAGCCAAGTGGTCCTCAGTAGCATCCTTTAGAGTAAGGATGTGGCTCAAACATGTTCACTCTGTTCATGTTCTACAAGCTACAATTTGATGTAATATCTATTTAGTGGACAAAATAGCAATTGAATAAGATAGCAGATTGTTTAAAGCTCTTCAATAATCACTTAAGATTCAGGCACAGATTCTTGACAGACCTTGAAAGAGAAGATTAAACCATCTGGATGAAGACTGACAGACAAAATACGTAACAAAAGATAATTTTGCATAAGCTGGTAGATGGATTTTCTTTGTGACTAGTGACTTTCAGATGCAATCAGCAAGTGCCTGTTTCAGCTTCTGGTTGTAAATCCTGAGCAAGTGCCATTCTGTACGTATTTTGAATTTGAAGTGTGATTTAAAACATGTGCATATGATTTTGAGAGAGGTTTATTTAAAAAAAAAAAGAAGATGAACATTTTAACACCCTCTCTGTAGATAACCAGCCTAAATTTGTCATGACTAGGAGGTACAGAAAGTTTTTTCCTGATTTTCAGAGGAGCTAGAAAGATTTGTCTAATTTCTGAGACAAACAATATTGGTAGTCATTTCAGATATTGTACAGAGAGACCAATATCTGTTCCTTGTCTTGTGATATGGCATAGATATTGTGAACTCAGCAATTTAAGGGGAGGTATTTTACACTTAGAAAGCTTGAGTGTTTTGCTGAGACAGCTCTCACCCACTTGGATTTAATGAGCGCTTGAAGTGCTTATTCAGACGTCATATATTTGCATTTTCTGTTAGTTTCCCACCACACTCAGAAGGCTAAACTAAGTAAAGGGGTAAAGAGAGGGAATGTTGTAAATCTGTGGTGGTGAACCACCAAGCCAACATTTACTAGCAGCTTGATTTTCAATCAAATGGCAGAATGGCTTTTTTGTCACTGTGTTGCTCTAAGTCAACTTCAACTGAGCATGGTGTAATCAAAGTGGTTCCCCCCCAGTGAAACTTGTTTTGGCCCTTGAAGACAGTTTATTAATTGCTTTCAGAGGATTTTTTCCCCTTTCTATTATATGTTTGGTAGCATCCATTTCAAATGCAAAAGCAGTGGGGTATTTCCCCTGCCAGCTGGTTGGATTTTACTGAGAATTGGGTAGGTGAATGCATGATGTAGTTGATAGACCAAGAGTACAGTGTGAAAATTCTATATTCAGTTCTCTTCTGCAGCAAAAAAAGTTATAAGTAGTAGAATAAACAGAACAAATATTATATTGTATTATAAATATTATATTATATAATATTGTATGTCCCTGGACAGTTGTTTCTCAACTCTGAAGTAAAATTGGCTAAACTGATTATTTGCAAGCAATCCTGTGATAAAATGAGAAGCTTTTTTAGCTGTGAAGCTACATGCAGCTTCCCTAGAAAAGGGCTCAAACTACAGCATCTGGGAAAGGGTTTTTCCTCTTCTCCCTGCCAAGCACTTCCATTTCATAATGTCAAATTCAGATAAGCACATTGTAGCCTGACCATTAAATGCTGAACTGACATTAAGAAACAGGTTTGAGAGTCTCTGGAGCAGCAGATTTCAAACAGGGATGCTGCAAAGTAGAGAGAGAAAAGCAGAGTGTTGGAGCGTGTCAAGTCTTGAATTTATAAATGTTAAGAGAGAGTTTCATTTGTCCTTGGTGTGAGTCCATCAGAATCATTTGTGTCTGTCTTCTTGTATAAGAATGAAGAAGCTAAAGGTGTTTGGGATGTTTGGGTGTTTGGTTTTTATAGGTTGGTGGTGATTATAAGGAAAACATACTTGCATGGCAACTTTTGCAAAATGTGTGCACATCATGAATTGTGATTTTAGTAAGCTTTTTTTTCCCCAAATGAATGGAAATTTTAGAGAAGAGCTGCTTTAAAATAGGGATATTTCCTTCTATGCCTATCTTTAAAAGCAGCAATAAATGTAATATTGTGGCTTAAATTTATTTTGCCTCAGCTCAACAAGGAAAAATTAGAGTTAGTACCTTAAGGGGGTAACAGCAGAGTAACAATTTGAAAAAAATTCTCACTAATTTCAGTGGGGCACTGTTTATGATCAGATGGAATGGCAGAACTCTAGGTAAGGTTTTCCATGTTTTGCCCTCTGCCAGCTGCTTGCATCCAGCAAGTGCATCCATTTCAATGAATGCAGTGTCACATATTAAGCTGAATGTCCTGTTTACTCCAGTGAAACTTTGATCTCCAAACAAAAATTCCTGTGGACATTAGAAAATAATTGCTGAAGCTTCATCTTCTGAAAACACTCATGTACAGTCTCATCCTTCTTTCTGGCTGGCCAAGCCACAGAATCTGTGCAAAGCAGATCTCTGCCCTGTGCAGATTGCCTTATTAATTCTGCTCAGACCTCGCTCTCCAAAAATCAGTGCACTGTTGTTTTCTCATCTCTAAACAAATATTCATCATTAATCTGCTCTGGAGTACAGCATGGTTTGTAACACGTCAGTAATACATCTGACATAAGCAATCAGGTGAAACACTATTGTAAGGCAAGCAGGCCTGAGAAACAATTTTAAAAATTAATAAGGGAATAAAATATGTGCATTTTATCTATTTGTTTTTCTTTAAACAGTTTACAAAGAAATTGTTTTCTGTTTTGATAAATCTCCAGTGTATCTCTTGCATTGTGGCTGCCCCAGTGTGAGCTGTGTTCTAACAAGTAAAAAAGTTCCACAGCCATGGTTTGAGATTTTTGGGATTGCTTTTGCTTTGACATGGTGACATTATTAAACAATAGTTGATGATCCAACGTAGAAAGACATATTGTCATCCATATAAAGCATAATGGTGAATTTGGACTCCATTAGGAAGTTCAGCATTTTTAATCAGTAGGCATAAACTGCTGGTTTAATAATGAAAATGTCACTTTGAGTAAGTGTTTTTAGGCAAGTGTTTCCCTTTCGTGGTATTTTTCAGCTTGAAGTTGAAACTCTTGGCCTTGAAAAAAATACTTTTTGCAGTTTTGGACTTTTCTCTTGAGATACAGTTATACCTGTCTGGAATAAGAAAGTGTAGATTCTACCTTTGGGTGCCTCTGCAAATTTTCATTTTGGAGTTTGTTCATTATCCTTCTCTGATGAAAGACAAGGCAAGGTAAACAAGGAGTTTGTTGTTTGCATCCACAGCAATGACAATTCATGGAAAAATATCAAATAGTGACTTTGCAAGTCTTACACTGATTTAGTTGGGTAACAATCAGGCAGATATTGTTACAGCAAAAAGGCAAAGAAAATCTGTTACACTTTCTTCCTGGGCAGTTTTTGTTAATCCATTGTATTTTCTTCTTCCTTCCCTTCTATGAATTGTATCTACCTATTGCCATAAATGGATTAATAGGGAAAAGCAATGCTGTGACAAACTCATATGGTATTCCTGCTCCACTCATTCTTCCAGCCTTGTTTTCATCTGGGAGACCTCCTCAGCCTGGTGTGGTTGTGCTGGGTTTGTATTATTCTATTCCAGTTGTTTCTTGCTGCCAAGTACTTCTAGGGAAAAAAACCCACCTGAAAAGCAACAACAAATAACCTCACAAACAAAAACCCACTAACCCACACGTGATAAAACCAAGCTAGAGATGAGTATCTGACTCTTACATGCCAGGATAGTTTGCTCTTGAAGAGATCCTTTGTGGTGCAACCTCTGTGAGTCACTTGCCACTGGATCCTATGGATGTGATGTATTGCCTTTCACTTCCCCCAGTAAATCCAGGCAAATCTTCATCACAGTTTTTCACAGACCTATACATTTACAGAAAATTCATGGAAAATTAATCAAAAGACCTAGGGTGATACACTAGCAGAATTTGTAAGGGTTTCTTTGTGGCTGAAGTTTTTTGTAATTCCTGCAGGTCTGCCTACCACGGCTTCAGCAGGAGAGGAAATGTGCCCTGTACATGGTTGTAGTTTAACCTAGGTTTAGTTATTAGTTGGGGAGGGAGTCCACATGCTTGGCAGCTTCATTCTGTCCTGGCAGAACCAATCAGCTGGCTAGTTTTGAATATTGACACTGTGTTAAACCACTTCAGAGAGCTGAATATACCTCTGTGGAATCACATTTTAAAACGAACAAAACCCGGAAAAATCTCTCTTGGTTCCAGCCTTTGAACAGGTAACTGGATGCTGGCCAGGCCATAACACCCCATAACCATCTGCAGACCCAGGAGAGGTATTAACTCTTTCAGTGCACACATGAAACTTGCAGACATCAATCTTCTCTTGAGTGACAAAAAAGGAAAAGCTGAAGACATGTAAAGAGAACAACATGGAGACACTGAGGTCAGAAAAAACGTGTCAAATCCCAGATGGGAGGAGAATGCCTTAGTCTTGGGCTAAAATTCACTTGTAAAGCTATGGTGAGGATATAATTGATACATCAGAGTCTTTTTTTCTCTGTAACTCCTGGAATGCATTGGTAGTGCTCTAACCACAGCCATGGACAGAGGCACCAGTGCTGAAGCGAGCAGATGTCAAAGTAGCTTGAGAATGAGAAGCTTGAACAGAGAGAGAGAGAGGAGAAACCTTGCCCCAGGGATAGAAGAAGAAGACCTTTGTTTCCCAGAGATGGATGAAGAGAACTTTGGTCTCTATGCTAGAACAGCTCATCCTTAAAACTGCACCCCTGTCGTACCAGAGCACAACAAAAATCACACAGACATAGCTCCCCTCCAGGGTAGGAAAGAACTAGTTTATTTTTACACTTAGTGTTTATATATGGTTTTGGGAATGACTGTGGATTGGAGGATGAGGTTACTGCTTCTCTAACTGCACTGGTTAAGGAAAAGGTTCATCAAACTTTCTCCTCCCAGGAGAAAGGAATGAAAACCAAAAAGACAGTAAAATATAGGCTATGTTTACATGAACTAACTACTGTGAGAAACTTCATCACAGAAAACATCAGAAGGCTGAAAAATCAGGGTGACACACCCCAATAAACTGAGATGATCCATGGTGGTAGTTGTGAGAAGAACTACCAAACTGTGGGAGGGACTTCAAATTGCAGATTTCTTGGTGACTGCTATTCGTGAAAATTAAAAGACAAGAGAACTGTTTCTTGTGGAAAAAGTCTCCAGGCATGGCAGGAGAGACTCCTCTCCCTAAGTGGACTGAAAAAAGATTATTTTAGAAGTGGTAAACTGACTGAAAACACCAGATTTGTCTCTTTTCCTTGTCAGTGGGAAAAAGAAGGAAAAGTTGGGGGGAGGAGAAGTCTTATGAAGGTTTATTCTAATTTATTATTATTTTTCTTTTAATTCTGTCAATGGAGTGTTCTTTATACCCTTTAAAGTTTTAAGCCTGCTCTGGTCTCCTCCTAATCCTTATCTTGCAGCAGAAAATGAGTAAATAATTCTAGTGGGTGCACTGGCCAGCACGAAACCCACTACATTTAATTGGTGTGTTGTCTGGGAAACGGAAGCAAAACCACCCCAGTGGTGATGCTTCTGGAAGAACTTCTGAAAGGAGACTCCTTTTCCCTTCCCTCTGTGGAAAATGTGATTCAGTTTGCACAGCAGCTGGGCCTGCAATCTACTTTCACAGGCCAGCAGAACAGCACTAAACTACTCTGCTTTTTGTCAAAGAGCTGGTGCTGTGCCAGTGCTGCTGTCTCGTGGCTCGGTGTTTTGTAAGATTTGACACACACTGAGCTGAGGATTTGGAAATCTGCTCTTTGGGGGTCTCACTTGGGAGGTGAGATGGAGGAAGTCTGACCAAAATGAAATGTTTTACTCTACATGGCAGTTGTGCTGTATAATCTTAAAGGAAAACATGATACCTAAACTCACTGCCCACTGAGATTTAGGCAAATTCTTGGAAGGGAGCTGCTTTGGATATGAAGTAAATGCCAAGTGAGATGTGCATGGGGGAAGTGGGGTGTGTAAACTTGGCTTTCTGCCCATTGTTCAGATCTCTGTGACAAACAAAAAGACACTTGGAAGTGGTGCAGCTGCTTAAGAAAGCAAGTCTCCATAAATCCCAGCCTCTGGTCTCTGGAATAGCCATCTGGGTTTGGCAACAAGAAGGTTTTCTCAGCTTTATCTTTGTTAATGGCCAGAACACTGATTTAAAAAGTCAACTTTGATGTGAAATAGAAAGATGTTTCACTTTGGTTTTATGGTGCTTTGAAGATTAAATACACGTGATTTCTCTGATCTCTTTGTTTCCCCCTTATCCTTACTACTTCAGTTGCTGTCTCTAGGGTCTAAGACCTTGTAGGAAACACTGTTTTCAGAGATGAAGGTGTTTTGCACTTTGGTGTTTTGCCTTTTCCTGTGTAAGTACACTTTGTACACACCCAGGTGCCTGTTGAGGGAACCCTGTGTTCATATCTGCTTGAAAAGATAATACCTTTCAAAAGATTAGTTTCAAATAGCAGGAGCAATGTTGGAATTCAGTTTGACTATCAAAGCTGGGGGAATGGTGGAAGGGAATAAATAAATTGCTTTTCAAAAGTATGGACTGATAAAATATTTTTGAGTTGTGGTGGTTACCAGGGCAGCAGAATGGACTTGGGTCCAAGTAAAGGATGTCAGCCAGCTCCAGTTTCCTTTTGTCCCATGGGGCAAGAAGGACCATTTTATTGTCTAAACAGAGGACTTGATAGCCCAAATTTCTGTCTTATTGTAGCACAATAAATGGGTAAAAAAGGGAGCTTATATTTCTGGATGCAGTTCAATCATTTACAGTTGCATTGGGATGTAATTTTCATAAAGGATATCAAATGTAGAATTTAGTGTCAGTGAATACAACAATTCACCATTGAACTGAAATATTAGGAGTTTCTGGAGGGGCTTAAAGGTTAGAATAGTGTGTCACAGGTTGAGTATGTCTTGTGTCTGCTGTGGGAACCCAAATGGACTGGATGACTTCTTGACCTCTTCAAGGCATTTTTACCCTGATTCTGTTTAAATTAAGAGGAAGAATTATTGCTACTATATTGACAAGTAAGTATCTACTCAAAGGATGTCTGAAGTGACATTGTCACACAAATTTTTGTTCCATATTTTAAAATTCAGGAATTCCACTCATTCCAGCAGACCATAGTACTGATGAGAAATTTTAAAGGAGGAAGAATGGCATCCATATTTTAGGCATAGAGATGCAGGATCAGGACATGCTGCTGAGTTTTTTTCCATCAAGTTCACAAGTCCTTTCAACATATTGCAGTTTTTTCTGAGTTGCTCTAGAACCATCACAGACATTTAGGGAAATATTAATTATCACTGATTCTGTCATGTAATAACATGAGATACCTGTGGGTATACTCTAATCACAAGAAAAATAGGTAACAAGTATCTAATGGTATTGAAAAAGTTGTATCAAAAGCACAGTATATATCTGCTTATGAATGTAATAATGTCACCTGAATAAATAGCCAATTCACTTAGTATGCTTTAATCCATTGATTTAATCCATGTATTTTCAGTGATGCAAATATGCATGCAAATATGTCTATTTTAATCAAAAATGCTAATATACTTTTCTACCAGTATGTAAAATAGTATTAAAAATTACCTTATGTCATGTATTAGAGGGAAATGCAGTGCTTCTCTGGGGACTTGTAAGTGAGATAGACAAGCCATAGAGCAAAGGCCCAAATTTGATCTTTAAAAGGCAAACCACAATTAGAATTTAGCCATGAAATGTGTAGAAATATAATATAAATATCACCCTGGTTTGTACTGCAAGCATGTGGCATCAATTCTATTCAGTCATCTGAAATGATGTAAACGACTTATTTTACCATGGTGTGCACCCTTCAGGGAAATTTCATTCCATGTGCATGGAACACGGATAAAACCCTACCATGAATGGTCCCATTCTGCCTATTCCAGTTTTATTCCTAGAACTCTGTGTCTCTTGGTTGCAAACTGTGAAATTCCCCCCCTTTTTCAAGCATTTAAACCCTGGGAATTCTGCTTAAGTAGAGCAGGATTCTGTTTAATTAAGGAACGAAGGGATAAAGTTTCTTCACATACTTTCTGTCTGATTGTTCCTTGTGTGTGTAGCTCACTGAGGAGTGTGTGTGATGTGGTGTGGAGACATCTTTTATCCATGTCTTTCTGTTGTTACTTCCCTTCTGTTTCCCTCTCCTCCTCAGCCAAGCACAGAGCAATAGACCTGCAAGCACAACTCCATATGGAGGAGCCCATCAAGGTCAAAACACTTCAATCACGCCTCCAAAATGCTCATTTGGTGTTAACAATTGTGCTGCTGGAACAATTCGCGAGTTCAAGTTGAGGCACTGCCGTTTGTTTTGTCAAAGGTGAGCTAATGTGATGCTCTGGGAAGGCAGGGGAACCTGGAGAGGAGATCTAATTATAACTGCGGCTTATTCCAGTGTCATTTCAGGAACACTGGTGGGAACTGTCACCTCCAGCAGAATGATGAGTTGTATTTTTGTTTCTTGCCCACAGTATCTAGAAAAATGTTTGCTTACTGTAGCAAATTAAATCATGGCTCTCACGTAATCTGGGACCACGAAGGAGGGTTACTACTAACCTGTTTGTCCCATCCAGGGGCTCCATGCAGTTTTTTCCCATCAGGATACCTAATCAATTATAACTCCCTTCTGGGTTCTCTTTTGTAGACCTGACAAAGTCTTGGGTGATTACTTAAAAATTCCAAGCAGTTAGAAAAAAAATATCTCAAACCTTTTGGAGTAAAAGAAATCTTGTTTTTAATCTCGGTGCTCTGTATGACAAGGCAAAAATTAATACCACGTTGCTTAAACTGAAATACAAATGATAAAATGGGTGGCAGGAAAATTAAATTTTAATGTAAGTGTTTCTATAATTCCAGTGAAAGTTTTTGGTTTCACCTGCTGTCTCCATCAACTGAATGCTGTTTCTATTACAGAAAACCTTTTTTCTTGTGTGATTTAACAATAAGTGCTGTTTTGCTAAAGACTGAGAACAATTCAGGAGGGAGGAGTTTCGGCAGAAAATATTTGTGCGGTGTATGGGGCTTCTTGTGCCCTACTAGTTAAAATGTGTGCTGTTTCAGATTAAAACTAAATGTAGGCTCTGCACTGGGAAAAGCTATTTAAAGAAAACTTGTTTTGTCTCTGATACTGAGAGTGTAGAAGTAGGTGAAGACTGATCAAGAATAATTGGTTATGAATATTTCATCCATGAAGGAGTTTTCAGTGAAAAATAAGATGACAGAGGCAGAAATGGATGAAAATATCATTGGGACATTATGACATTATGAAAGGGGGAAAAAACTCCCCTTTCTTCCAATTTTTATTATGTAAGGAGAAAGTAGAGCTGAAGATATAGGTTAGGAAAATTTGCCCTTTAACATCTATGCGGAGTCTGTGCATATTCACATTTTCTAAAAAATTACATTAAATATTATTATTATTATTATTAGTCACTGTCCATGATAAATATAGGAAAACATTCAGCAGAAAGGAATAGTATTTGGTTCCCTACATATAACTTCATCTCCCTTTTTTTAGATGACTTTTCCTTCCTTCCTTTTCCTGCTGGTCCACTGGATGGCTCTGTGATCACTCACATGCTGTACACAGGCATTTCTCTGTAGTGTGATCATTTGCTTAATGTCACACCAAAACCTCTGCTTCTCAGGGTCGAAGGCAGAGACTGCTAATTTCAGCAGCAGAAAATAGTTATGCAGAAAACATCTGTACCAAGAGCAGTGGCACAGAGAAGGGCATAACTGGAGTGGCTTTGAAGGGCCAACCCCTGGTCCCTCCTGGGCAGCTGTTGTTTTATACCATCTTGAAATTCCTTTGTGGCAAAGTACAAATCAGTGAAAGTGGGATTTAGTGGGTTTATAGCAGTATTGAGAAGGGGTCTAGTTCAGGTGTACATCTGGGTTTGTGGTTCTGCTCCTCTTTTTGAGCGGGGCTTTCGATGAGGACCTGAACTTCCCACATCCCAGTAAGCCAGAGCAGTGTGTAATTCTGCAATTCCAGATGAAAGTATCCTACACTGTTTGAGGGGGTGCTTCCCTGGTGTTAATGTCAGCATTAAACAGTATGCTTGGTAAGAGGGATTTGCAGCTTTGGCCTTGTGCCTTGCATATACATGCAAATAAATATATGCAATGGAAATACTCAGTATCAGGGGCACTGCAGCGTCCACAGTGTGCTGATGCACGTTTTTGATAGGAAATGTTAATATCAGAGAAGTGCCACCCAGGCAGATTGGGGCCTGGCTGGGACAGACATGGCTGTGGTTCCCACACTCTCATTATCTGTGTTCTTGAGGTTTTCTCTTAGAAGAGAAGTGAGGAAACAAACAGACGCAGTCTAATCTGCACTCTGCAAAATGCGTGTTGTATCTTAAAAAGATATCTAGAGGGGAAGTAAATCTTAAAGGCCAATGGTGCTGTAGTCGATTAAAACTGGGGAAAGCAAGAGCTTTTTATAGCTGTCTTTTCCTATAAATCACCGACTTCCTCTCCTTGGGAGATTGCCAGTGTAAAATCCAAGAATTTCTTGGCATTACTAAAATCAGAGGAGACCTAGCTTGCATTCCCAGACCTGTGCATAACAGAGCTGCGCAATGTTTCATTTCTGCACCAAAGCAGAATAAGCCTCTAAAAAAATTATCATGTACACTTGAAAATTAGTACAGCACTGTGTAGTGGCACTGCTCTAAATTGTGTCACAGGGAACTGCTGCTTTAGTGCTGTGTCTTTAGGAAAAGGCTCAGTACAGAAGGCATCCTTGAATTCCATCTGGTTTTGCCTCTCTTAGAGGCCTGAGCTGTGTCTGCAGTGTGTGAGCAGGGTCAGAGAGCACATGGACAGTGCCCTGATCATCTGCATTGTTCCACTGTAAGATGAGGCTTTTGGCTTTGTTTTGAATCATTCCCTCTAGCCCATGCTGGAACAAAGAGTGGGAAGAGTGCAGAGGATGTGCTGCTCCAGGAGACACTCCCTAGGAGCTGCGTGGCTGGGGTACTCTCAGGTTTGCTTTCTTCCAGGTCTGGAGGCTTTGCCTGGAGCATTCCCACATCAGTGTGCTGATGTGAGGGGTTTTTGCTAACTGTGCCTTCCTCTGCTCTTAGTTGTACTCTGAATGTATAAAACCTTTCACCTGTGAGACTCAAAAAGGAGTGAACTCATAGAGTTCATCTACTGTCAAAGTGAAGGAAGGTGGGTTAGTGCAACTGTGCAGCTGGTGTGAAGTAGATGGATTATTTATTAATTTAATGCAGGCAAGCAGTCTATTAATAACTTTTTCAGTAGTTTTACCATAATTGCTAAACAGCCTGAAAATAGTTCCAAGGTCTTAAATGATAGAACCTTTTCTAATTAGTGAGATGACCTTGTCTTCTTGTCTCAGAAAAACTCACTTCAGGACTCTGCTGGGTCCTTAGCACCATCGTGTGCTGCACAGAAGATTTCCTAGAAATCAGCAATGCTTTGGAAGGTATTTTTAAAAAAACAGAGAAAGCAAGCCCAAGCAGGAATTCATGCTATAGCTGTATGTACACTTCTGCCTACATGAATGGAGATATTTGAATACTTTGGACCGAATTTTTCCCTTTTTCAGTTACGGGGATTTAGCTCAGATTATTAAATAACATAATTCATTGTTTGGTAGCCATTGGAAAAGTAAAACACTTATCTAATTATAGAAGGGGTGATAATTACTAAAGTGCTGTGCACCCTCTGTCCTCAAGCATTTTGTCCAAGCTAAGATTCATGGACTTGACCAGTAAGAAGGGTTGAGCCATAATAAAAGTGGTAAAATATTTTCTTATCTGTGACTAAAGACATGATCATAATAAAAGTAAGAATGCAATATTACAGTTTTCCTTCTCAGTTTTATTTGTTCTTATTTTATTAACATGTTAATAATTTAATATTTGTTAAAGATTATTTTTGAGCTGGTACATTACCTCATATAAATCTGGTGGGGGGAAACTAAACTGGAAGTAACTTTCAGCTAGCTAATATATATCTAATAACTTTTTAGACTGTGAAGCAAAACAAGAATAGGATTATTATAGATGTATTTTAAATAATAACAAAATAAAATAATAGAAAAACCTTAAAATTAAAGAAATGAGGACAATATTTTGCCTGTGTACCATAACTGGTAATTAGAACAAATACAATTCTTTTTGCTAGCAAAGAAAATGTTTAAGGGCCATGTGGGAATATAGAAATAATGAGCTGTTTTTCTTAGTTAATCTTAGGGCTGGTTACATTCAGCTGTACCTCCAATTCTGACGTGTGTATAGGTCTATGCTGATACAGATACACTCCTCTTAACCAGATATGTAGGAAAGCCACAATTCCATCTGTGTTTGTGTGTGGTTATTTTCCTCTTTCTTTCCTTTATGAGGTGCAATCACTTTATTTGTATGTACAATTGAAGTGCTTAGAAAGCAGCAGTCTGGTTTTGCCCTAGAGAAGTAATCCTGTTTCATACATTGCTGTTTTAAATGTTCTTCTCTGACAGCATCTAGATCTTTGCTTCTGTCTTCTAATATAATATAAAGTGTATTTGTCACATTTATGCTTCTGCTCCTTTCACTCTTTATGAACTCAAGGCTTTGAAAAATGGACAGAATAAAGAATTGTGATTTTTAAATTTTTTTGCCGTTTAAAAAAAACAAACCAGACCAAACTTAATTTGGCAAGATACTTACAATTAATATCTTTCTTATGATGGGTGGATTACAGCAGTCTTAAAAGACTTTAAAACTGCTTCATCTGAGATGACCTGTATTCTTTACTTGCTCTAAATTAGCTCTAGGTACTTAAGGCTTTATTTATATTGGAGGAAATAGTAGGAGGTGGAGGAGGTGAAGAGGAGAGCCCAAACTCCTAATTCCAGATTTTTTGCCACAAGTATTTGTTGAAATGCTCAGAGCTATCTCCTCACAGCTCCAAAGGGGACGTGACTGGGGGAAGAGAACCCTGAAGAGATGGAGATCAGAGATTTTCTATATCAAACAAAGGAAGAAATTGTATTAAGGTCTTAGCTTCAAAAACCTTTCCAGGGCAGCAAGTCAGTCTTTGTAGTGGAGGGAAAAGGGACAAGCAAGGGAGGCAGGAGAGGAGGGGAGGTTGGGAGTCTCAGAGGCAGCGGGGCTGCTGTGGGCAAGGCATTGCAGAAAAGCATTCCTCAGAACAGGCAAGAGAGATTTCTGACTTAGTCATCAAGAAGATGAGGCTTGACTCTGAGCAGCTCTTGGGTTTCATTTGAGGCTTATGTAATATTTATAAGGCAACTTTGGTGTCTTCATTTTCCTGGAGCAGGAAAGAATAGGAGATGATGAGGTCTCAAGTCTACTCCTGTAAGCCAATACCCGCAGTCAGTCTCAGCACAGCTCTGCAAAGAGTGCATTGGCACTGATTGTGTGCAGTGGAAGGAAAGATTAAATGACCTCTACTTGGTGATCACCTCTTTATCTTGTCCTCAGTGAATTTTCTTGAGAGCATTTGAGTAATGCTGTTGAGGCCTGGGAACTTGGGCTGGCTCTTAGAAGTAGCCACTGTGCAGAAACTAAAAAGTGTCTATAATTTTATGATGAAATTTGGAATTCCATTAACATGAAAATATTTGCATGCTCTTATGATTGTTTTCATATCATGTCTTCCTGTCTGAACTGTTCAGGACAAAGCAATTAAGTGAGCTGTAGTAACATTGACTTTTTATCTTGTCTGACTTGTGTATTCTCTCTCTCTCTCTCTTTCTTGTTTTTAAGAAAGATACTCCTTTTTACAGTAGGGCCTAGCTCTGGAAGCCAGGATGAACTCCATTCCCTTTCTAGGGCTATCTTTATGTCTGATCCCTATCTGCCTGTTTCTTGACTCTTTCCCTCCCCATGGACAAAGGTTTAACTGAATAGTGTTTAAATGAGAGACTTTACGCTAAAATTTCTTAGCGTGTCAAGAGGTTGTACACAGATTTGTGGTGCTTGTTCAGTGCAGTTCAGGTGAGTCGTAGGGAATACCTAAGGGCAAAAAAGGGAATGAGGATCCAGGAAAGCTCTACTCTGTTGTCTAAAGAAAAATCTAAAGTATGTGGGGAAAAGTGTGATGGTGTCACAGGGCAAGGAACAATCAGATCTTTGCCCAGTGCTTGGAAACCATGTCCATGCTTTGGAGCCTTTTCCCACAGCATTACCCTAGTAGCTCCATGCAGGGGATTAATTTACATGAATATAAATTGTTAAAATGTATAGTTTCATTCAGAAGCAGTGTGGAAGTGTCAGCACAACCAGCTCACTGGGATTCTGAGCTCTGCGTGTGGATGGGGAAACAGCAGCAAAGGAAAATGTGGTCCATTGGCAAGACAGCAGCAACTGTTAATTAATTTGGGAAACAGAAGAGGAAAAAAAAAAATCTTAAGCAGTTTGGGCTCGAGCTAAAATAGTACAGCAAGATTAAAATCAGTATTTGTCACGGGTGTTAATTAGAACTGGGACCACACATTCAGAATGTGACTCACACAATATGCTAAAGAAGTCACGTCTCAGTCAGGTTACAGAGAAAAATTATTTTGCTGCAGCCTATCTTTGTATATTAAATAATTTTTTTCCTCTGTGCAGTGTATGAAGTCTTTAGGGAATAGAGCTTATTAGAACTTAAGTGATAGCCAATACATTTGCCTGCATCCTCTCAAAGTTTGAACTCCCAAATGTCAGCTCCAAAGCTGCAAACTCAGCCATGGTATTAAAGATCTTGGATTCCTAAGGCACTGATCCAGTGTGAATGGAAATTCCTTCATTTTCTTCATTTTTTTTTTAAACTTCCGACAAATCAAATGGCATTATAAAGACATTTAGAGGGTTTAGCTCAGCTTCCTAAATCCTTTGGTGGATCATAGATATTTAAAGTTGATTATTTAAAAGAAGGGAGATAAAGGAGGTTATTTACCTGTGAGCTAATTTAAATAAAAATATTAATGTGTCTCTGCATAGAGTTTCATTTTTTTCAAATCCCAACTATCAACTGCTAACTTGCAAAAATAAGTTTGTTCTTCTGGAAACTTGGGAAAGAGAAAGATGGATATAAAACTGAAAATCTTAATATACTGTCAGTTCTACATAAAACCTGTTATATACTCCAGTCACACGGATTTCAGTTCTAATAAATGTTTGTACAGAAAGTTCACTTATGATAATCTTCCCTAGAGAGTAATATTGGATTGTCAAACTGTTGCTGGTTGTCATTCAACTGTTTTTTTACTCAAAGACTTTTTGAGTTTTACGATTCTCTTTTACGATTCTTTGCAATTGTTAAAAAAAGTCTCCCCCTGCTAGCACCTTCATACTATTAATGTGCCTTGCTTTGCCATTGGAAAGTCTAAGGGCTAGAAGGCTACAACAGTGCAGACCCAGTTTTTTTCCCTAGAACTGATGGGATTTGGAAGGGCTTTTGGGCTAAGGAAGGGGTTAGTTGCAGGATCAGCTTTGCTGCTCTGATTGCTGAAGCTTTAAGGAAGTAAACTTCCACTGAATGTCAAGTATTTTTAGGAGTGTACCTTTTTTTTTTCCCCTCTGCCAATCTGGGAAGTAAACTTCCACTGAATGTCAAGTATTTTTAGGAGTGTACCTTTTTTTTTTCCCCTCTGCCAATCTGGGGCGAGTCTAGGTTACATCAAAAAATTCTTTGATTATGATATCATTGTACAGGAAAGTAATATTGATAAATCAGTGCAACTCCATCTCGTAGGAGATTGTGGTCCTACGTAGGAGGAAAGCAGGCTGCTCTCCCAGACCCACACAGCCTCTTCCTAAGCAAACAGAGCTTCTGTCCCAAGGAATTCCACTGGGTGCTTGGGTGCTTCACATGGATACGTGCATCCTTACTGGGAGAGACAGGGATAATGAGTTTGGAGCTCAGCACTGCTTCTGATCCTGAAATGCTTCAATTGAAAGATTCTTCATTGCAAAGTAAAAGCCTCTAATCACTTTTTTTAAAAGCAAATGGATGAAATAGCTCAAAGATGAACCACTCCAGGATGCACTGACCTCCATGGCGTGCATGAACCTTTGCAATTACTTTTTGTAGACCCTCCTATTTGTGTTGGGAGCTTAGTCACTCTAGTCCAAGTTTGTCCATCCTGGGCCAGACATGTGAAGCAACAGGGTTCTGCTAATGAGAAAAAAATAGATTCCTATTAAGTGCCAACATTAAATTAAGTTCCTGCTCTTCCTGTTGGCAGCGTGGAGCCAGGCAGAAGGCAGAACCATATGTGCTTCTCTTAAGTGCTGATTTGCTGGAGTGTTGTTAGCCAGATTTAAGTGTTCTCCTTTAACTGTTAATAAGTGTGTTCTGGGACACTGAGTTATGGTCCAGA
The DNA here is from genome assembly GCA_013396995.1 of Dicaeum eximium. Classification (NCBI taxonomy): domain Eukaryota; kingdom Metazoa; phylum Chordata; class Aves; order Passeriformes; family Dicaeidae; genus Dicaeum; species Dicaeum eximium. Next base: position 474,199 of record VWZP01007080.1, read on the forward strand.
AAATCACCACACTCTTTTCCAGTATTTGAAAGTGTGGTTTGCTCCTAGAATAGAAAAAAAAAAAAATATTTTGACTGTTAGATATATTTTGTTTATATACATGCTGACACACACGAAGATATAAAGCATAAAACATAAATTTAAATACTGTACATGAGAATGGGAAGCTGGACAGGTGTTTTGTCCACAATAGGAATTAGAAGTTACGTAGTATAGAAGTACCAGGTCAAAAGCTTCTTGTTGCTGGTAGATTTGGTAGGATCTCAAACATGCCTTGCACTGCCCAGCCCTCTCCCCAGGTCCCTGAGGAATAAGAGGAATTGCTGAGGAACAAACAATAGTGCAGAGGAATTCTGGCCAGCTTCAAAGTCTGCATTCAGTTAATACGTGGAAAAAGTGCTTTTGGCCTTCTCTATACCCCTTCAGGAGCAGGACAGCTGTTCCTTTAGCTTTACCAAGCTCAGTCTATTTTATTTGGATTAGTCACATCCTGGTAAACAGCTACAGAAACTGACAGTCATGAGGGACAAATATCAATAAGAGTATTTTAGAAAAAAAAAAAATCTCTTTTCTAATTTTTACAGTCCCTGCTGTGGGAAGAAATAATTCTGAACTTCAAGAAAAAGCAAACATGGGACAAGAGGCTGGAAAAAGGGATCAAGCCAACAAAACTATAGCAGCAGTAATGGCCAAAACATGGAAGGTAGGTGGGAGAGCAGAATTGCACCACAAAATCAGTGTCTGTTTCTTCAGACTTGTTTCCTTTTAAAAGGTAGGTAAGGAAATTTGGAGTAGAGAACCATGAATTCCTTCTCAGAACTGAAGTACAATCTGTTCTGCACATCTGTGAATGCAGATGGTCACTGTTCTTAATAATTTAGCACAAAAACTAATGCAGTACCTTTGACTGAGGTAAAAACCATGTGTGTAGGTTGTGTTATTCATCCTGGGTACACCTTTAGCTAATAGCAGCACCACAACTATTTTCATTGATCTGATCCTACATGCATTTCCTACAGTAAGCCAATCTTTTTTTTTTTTTTAATAATAAAAGATAGCAAAAGAGAGGCTGAATCTGAAATGGCTTTGTTGTTAGTTGGAAATGACACCCCTTCCCCACATTCTTTAGACAAGATGTTAGGTCAATTTTTCTTGTTATGGCTTTATATAATGTGCTAGTACATGTTTTATAAAAGAAGTGGAAAATGTACCTATTACATGGAAGTGGAAAATGTGCCTATTATTATGTTTATTATTTATTATTGTGGTTTTGATTTCTTTTCATGCCCTGCTTTTCTCACTTAAAATAACAAAGGAGAAATATCTGGGGGATGGGGGAAAACCACAGGACACCATACTATTGGTGCCTGCAGTTATTTGGGAAAAACAAACATGGGAAGTTAGAACTTGATAACTTGTAATAAAACACACAGAAGTATAATTAAAAGAAATCTTGGAGGAGGAAGTGGTCTTGAGCTGAGTGTTGAATAAAAGACTGTATTAATATCTAGGTAGTATTTATAACTGAAGTTACATAGCTTATTTATTAATCTGGTCCCTTTTGCCAGTATATCAAAGTTACAGAACTGCTGTATTTTTTTTTATTACGTTTTTTTGGAAGGAAAGTGAGGCCCAAGCTCTTTAGTAACACCAGCAAATTGCAGCACCATGGTCTTTCAGTGTTTACAGAATTTTGTATCATGTATTGTGCCTCCTCTTTCAGTGTAAAGAAATGCAATTTCTCCTTTATTCCTTACCAAGTGGTGGAAAAAATTTAAAAAATGAAAGATGGTGATGATCATAGAGTTAAGCCATTAAATGCAATATTTCAGACAGTTTTCTTTTTGCTGCCAGTACATAACTGCTTTAGAATATGTTTACAGAGAATTGAGGAAAACCATGAACTTGCCTTGAATTGGATGTTCTGGAGCAGTGTCATCCTAATACAGAAACTTGCTCCCTTTTTACAGTGGTTGAAGCTGGTTTTCATTGTGTGCTATTATTTGGGTTTTCTTGCCATGAATTGGAAATAACATCAAGAAGTCAAGAGGGCTATGCTGATGTAGAGCTGGAAAGCAACTGGAAATCAGGATCTGTCCAGGCTGCAAGAAGCTCTTTTCTTCTTCAGATAATCCATTTCCTTACACCCTGTGATTTTCACAATACAGCAGCATTTTTCTGTCTTTTTTTCTAGGTGTAAGGATAGTTTTTATTGTGACTTAGTGCTGATGTGAACATGCATCTGTCTCTTGAAGGAGCTGTACTTTTGACTTATCAGGCAACGTGTGATTGAACTTAGGGATAAAAACTTATTTTGGCCTGAATGGTTTCAGCAAATCTATCCCTAAACCTGCTCCTTTTTACACATTTCAGAGCCCTGCAATAATACTGCTCTGTCAACAAGGGGAACAGGGCTCTCTGTGCAGGTAATGGGTGAAATATCCCTTCACTGCCCTTATAACCACAGATTCACCTTCATTTACCTTTGAAAACAAATCATCTGCTCTGTAAAATGCTGGTCTAATTACTTTTCAGTGAATAGAGTCCAAAATTTCTCTGAAACAATACTGTGCCAGTGCAAGTTTTGTAGTGTTTTAATTTGAATTGCTAAAATTGATATTTAAGATGAGACTTTATCGTGATTCTATTCTAGTACTGGAAGTGGAGAAAAAAAAGCAACCATCAGAAATGAAAAGCTAAACATCAAATACAGCTGTTGTTCAGAGTGTAATTGAAGGCTTTTTTTTTTTTTTGGAAAACAAATAAATTAAGATTACATTGGGAATGCTGATAGGTAAATGAGCAGATATTTGGGTGTATGTGTGGTTATGTGTGTGTGAAATGGAACTGTTTCTTGCAGGGTGTAACCAGTCCAGGCTGCTTGTGACTTTTGCTGGGGCACATACTATTCTTATCTGAAATAAGTAATTTAGGCATTTTTTTTGTTTATTTTGTTTGAGATTTTATCCCAACTCAGCAAAAAGGGAAGTTGCAGATTTGTTTGTATGATGATATTTTGCTTTTAGTATCATTGCTTCATGAAAGACAAAGAGCTAAATATTCACACTACACACTTTAGATAGCCTATGCTGTTTGCCTAGCAGGTTGCATTATCATAAAAGTGACTTAACACCTCCCAGGAAGCTCTTTGAAATCTTCAAGAGTAGGAAGGTGGTAAGAAAAGGCTTTCCAAGAGCTTGTGTGCACAATTTGTGTCTTGGCTCTGCGTTATGCTGGCGGCCAAGATGCTACTGAAGTTGATTGAGTCAGTCCAGTCCTTTGTTTGTAACCTTGACCCTTTATGTGCAAATGCATTTCTGAGCTGTATTAATAGGAAAAAAAAAATCATTGAGGGTGGTGGAACAGGTTTTCCACAGGAGCTGTGGCTGCCCCATCCCTGGAAGTATCCAAAGCTGATGAAGTTGTGAGCAGCCTGGTCTAGTGGACCCTGTCCCTGCCCACGGCAGGGAGTTGGAATGAGATGATCTTTAAAGTCCCTTCCAACCTTAAACACTCTGTGAGTCTCTATGGTCACTTAGGGGATACTGAAAATAAGGACTAAAAGCCCCTGCAAACTGTCTCTCCAAATGGGGTCACCTCTGAGGGTGTACTGCAACACCCAAACCCCTTTGGAACTCCAAATTTTTATGTGCACCTTTGCAGTGATTTGTTGGGGAGGTACAAATACAGGAACAAAGAGCAACTTAAAGAAATAAATACATAAGTTGTGGTCAGCTTCATTTAGCCTGCTATGAAGTATGAACAAAAACTATCAGCCTTATTCAACTTGGCAAAACATGAGGATAAAGTATATAAACTGTGGGGTTTTTACTGTGAAGCATGAAACTTACCCTCTTGCACTATTACTCGAATTCTATTGCCACCTCTTTTTCATATGATGTAATGGCTTGCAGTTACTCTGATCTTCAGAAAGTTTTAAAGAGACTAAACAGTTTTTACTGTGCACTTTACCTGTCTGATTTTTGCATTAAATGTGGCTGAAATCCCTGGGTTAAGGAGGCTAGCTCTCTCCAGCCTTACAACTTGGAATAGGAGAAACAGAAATCTGTAGGAAATGCTGCACCGTAGTGCAGGTGCTAGAGAGAAGGAAGATTGTTTGGCACTATGCTAAATATCCCAAAGGATGTCTGAGAGAGTATATCCACATCAAAAAGTGTTCTGGGCCCACAGAGGTCTGGGAGAAGGGAATAGGTGATCTTGATGGTGTTACTTTCGCATTAAATGTGCTGAAGGGAAGATTATCCTGCAGCATCTGTGGCCAAGTCCTGTCAAGTGAGCAAAGCTTTGGCTCTTGGATTCTGCCTTTTTGCATAATTTCACCTCCAAAGAATTCCCTTCACATGCTTCAAGACATGGGAAAACAAAAACACTGTTGTGATCTGGGGCACCCCCTTAAAAAATGACCAAAATCACAAGTTTTTAATCTCTTATTGTTGTGCTGCAAAGACCTGGATTCCATTATCTCCCTGTGCTATTTTCATTTTTCCAGAAGTCATTGAGCAGTGCTGTGGGAATTCCAGCTGCCTTGGGAAGGAAGGTGCATATTTCACTGCATGGGTCAGTATGTCACCTCACCAAGAGAGCACAAGTGTTTGCACCAGGCTGATTGGCACTGGGAAAATTGTCTCTAGAAGAACAGAGGAGTCTTCTGCAATAAAATGAAGCCTTGGAAACCTTTAGGCAGCCTGCCATGGTCTGAGGGAACATGCCTGGTATTTATGTGTGGGCTGGGCATGGGCTTTTCTCCTTCCCTTGATTCTCTGTGGCACAAATATGAGATTGCTCTGATGAGGATAAATTGCTCAGGTGTTGTTTCTGGGACACTTCTAATGAAATGTCAGAGATGATTGCAGGAGAACTTGGTGGTTTTAACATCATTACTGCTTGTTTGAGGGAGACTGACATTTAGCTAAAATCAACATTTAGGAACATCACAAAGGAATGGTCAGTACTGATTTTTGTATGTAAGGGGCATTTGTTTTGTTGGTTGCTTGATTTGGTTTATAAATTACAGTCTTGCAGGATTTTGTTTTGCTGTTCATTCTTTTGCTTCCACCTTCACTGCTTCTAAATTATCCTTGCTCTAAGTAATGGTCTCCACTCAAAATCCTTTCTAGGTCTCACAGAAAACCGTGATTGTGTTCAAGAAGGGCACCTTAAACTTTTCATTTAAGTCTCAAATTTTTACTTGATAGGATTCAGACCAGGAGGGAGATATCAGCACTGCCTTTGGCTTTTAACAGCTGAGTTTTACTGACAAAAATAGGATGGTTTTTAGTGCTGGTCTATCTATTTTCACCTCATCTGATATTGATATCAGTGTGAATAATGCTCATGTGGGCCTCCCCTGATAATATATGTTTTAAAAGACAATGTAATCATAAGATCAGGTAAAGTTAATATTCTGTGCACTAGAGAGATTGTGTCACCTGTACCATTATGATTCCCCTGGATGCTGCATTGTAATTTATACAAATGAATGGGAGATGCCTGTCTTGACTGGATCTTTAATCGATTGGATGGACAGGTTGTTAATCAAGCTAGAGGAGCACTAAAAGCCCTGTGTGGGAGTATTTCTTGTACTGTTCTCTTTTTTTCTGTTTTATTGATGTTTCTTTTCATTAATTTTTCTAAAGAGAAAAGGATAAAAAAAAACAGACAAGGAGAAGCAGAATCTTCCACGTTCATTGTTTCATGACAAGTGAAAGACAAAAAGGAAGGAAATTGAGACTGAAAGGTCTGTCTTTAAAAAAAAAATGATTTGCTTAATTTTACAAACAACTCTGTCACAAAGAACAGAATATGGAGAAGAATGATTTTTGTCTTTGCTTTCTGAAGCAACATATGCAGGGAAAAAAAAAGAAGATTCAGGCTCGCTAAAAGTATATGGAAGTCTGTCATAAAAAATTCCTTTGTAAGTCTTTCACATTCCAAAGTAATAATGCAAATAATAAAGTTAACTATATTGAGTTCATGGTAATTAAAATACACCCTATTAATCACAAACCTTGGTAAACTGGAATGTCAAACATCTGTCCTGAATTTAGTACATAATAAGTGTTTCTTTGAAGGCATGAGAAGTGGTTCCTGGAACCCAGTGGCCTGGCAATTGGAAAATGGAAGCCCAGTACTGGGTTGGTGTTTGGAGGTACATTGGGTTATTTATGTCAGGAGAGAGGCTCCTCAGAAATAAACAATTGTGAGCCATTTGATACTGAAAGGAGAAAAAAATGTAAATTAAAAATCTGCTTATAAGACTGCTCCCTGAGCCTTTTCCCTAGCTATAAATGGAAATGTTCTACAGCCTAGAATGATTTGCCATTCCTCTTACCTTAAGGAGCATCTCCCTGTCTCAGATCCTGAGACCAGTCCTTCAGAAAACCCTATTGGTAGCTTCTTTGTAGTATGAGAATTCATCTTTCATAGCAACCTTCATCCTCATTTTGTCCATTTCTTTCCCACCACCCCAACGTGGAGCCTCTTTCCCCAAGGCACATGTGTAGCTCTGTTCCCTGGATGTTTCAGCACTATTAATCTGTCACCAGCACACTGCTCTAGGGATGGGGTTGGAATTCCTGACTTCCACTTGTCCTTTTCCCTCACCATCTCTTCTCCCAGGAGAGACCTTGACCTGTTCTGGGGGTGCATTTTGTGGTCTGCACTAGAAATGGTTTTTAAGTGCTTTGAGGTCTTCTGTGAAGGACAGGAAATGTGAAACCCCCCTGATGGGGGAGTGGAAGTCAGAGCAAACACCACCTGTGACCTGCTACAGCTGAAATGTTAATGCCTAAGTGGATTTTTATTAGAAATAGGTCTCCCAGATTCTAATTCCCATGTCAGAGGTTGCCAGCAATATCAATAAAAAGCCAGCAGCGAGGCCTTTATTCCCTACTGCAGCGATGGCATGTGACAAAAATAAGTATGATAATTTTATAGCTTCCTTTTTTTTTTTTTTTTTCCTTCCCAAAACATAGCTGTGTTAATCTGAAAGACAGCTGATTTTCCAAGGTCAAAAGTGCCTGGCTATAAATTGATGAGCTCTTATGGATGTCTGTGGGTTTTTTTGATGGTTCTGTATTAATAATATGCTTGCGGAACAGGCCATAAAAATTCCATTTAAGGGTATTAAAACATAGCGGGACGTTTAATCAGGTTAGAATTCCTGTCAGCTGGCTGTAGTCACGGTGTTGTTCAGTCCATCATTAACAAAGCGTGCAGGAGATCAAGACAAATGGCTGTTCCATCATTTCAGCCACCACTGGGTTGACCTTTTTCTTTTGGGCACTTTTGGTTAAGTGGAAATACATTGCACAATTGTGGGGACATCGCTGGTGAGCAGAGTAGTCCACCCCTCCTACTGCAAGCAAATCTGTACACCAAGAACAGAAAATATTTATATTTCTATACAAATATTTATAAATATTTGTAACAAAGCTTTTTGCAGCAGGAAAACATGCATTTTGCAGTGAAATTGTGCTGAAGTGTAGATTGCATCATCAGCTTCTACAATTATTATTTAATAAAAATCCATTTGTTTTGCTGGGGGTGTGATGCACATGGCTACTCTTGAGCAACCTTACCATGAAAATCAACTTAGAGTAGAAAATACTGCAGGTTAATAGATGTTTTGAGGTACTGAGAATTTTGATGGGTAGCAAAGACAGTGATATTTGTACCAAGATTAGACCCCATGTAAGATCTGCTGTAAGATAATATTGTGCATGAAGTCCCAGTAGACAAACTCCAAATTGATATGTCCCTTTTTACATTGAAATCAAATCAGCTTCAAAAATGAGACTGTGAATTAAAATTAAGCTAGAAATTGGAATTGTGTTACATTATGTTTTTACATGTAGCAAATGATTTTAAAAACAAAGATTTTCTTGATATGGAAGATTCTGTTTTTGAATAGTTTAGCAGATATCATTTGTGGCAGCTTCTTTAGAACACACAAAGTTTGTTTTTATGCTGGAAAAGCCTTGATATAGTCATTGCCTACATTTTTAAAGTAACACCTTGATAAATTATGCCAGTTGTGTTACAGTGATAGTCTTTTTACTTCCAAACACTTTAAGTGCAAAATATTCAGCTAAATGAACAAAATATATTTTAATGAATATTTAACCTATTTCAGTTTTTACAGAACTGATCATACTTTAAGGCACTTCACATTTTGTGCTTTTGTGTCATATGTGTTTACGACCTCCAGAAACATGAGATTTCTCATGCTTTCATTATTTTTACACAAAAAAGCCAGATCCTTTCATTCCTCCTGCCTGCCATTCTGGTCATGCCTGGTAGAAACTTTTAAGCTGAGCATCACTACATGATTTAGGTTTTATTAGGTTCTTTTTTTTTGTTTGTTTCTGATTTGAAGAGAAGAGACCTGGGCACTGTTTACTTAAGGTGAGCTCAGTGTTAATTTGCCTTGGAAGTGTTGCTGAGGAGTAGGGGTTTGTTCCCCCCTGTTGGCATCTACTTGCTCCTTCCCTTAATAATTAAATAATTGCAGCAGGCAGCAGAGTAAAAATCTGACTTTAACAACCTCCTCTGCTTCTGGTTTGAGTCCTGTTTATCTTTTTTTTTTTTCTTGAATTGGAGCTGTGGGCAGAGTTTTCTACAAAACGTGGAGAAGGATAATAAAAGTGTTAAATGGGATATTGGCAGTGAAGTTCAGGGGCTGAATGGCAGCTTACATCGTGGGACTGTTTAAGGCAAGCTGTGGGCATTTTTTCCCATGGTAAAACCCAGATATTTCCTATGAGATGTGCATGATATTCTCAGCAAAAGGCACCCTATGGAAAATGGAGCTATGTATGGTTTTGGCTTCAGCATCTTTTGTGTGACATACCCCTATAGTTGTAGTATATAGCATAAGAGGAGAAGGAAACTCAGGAGGTGATAAAAGGCTTTTTATTAAATCATACTGTTCCAGGAAATTGTCTTTTTCCTGAACACAGTAAAAGCAAAAGGTATTTGGCAAGTGAGCACTTTGGCAAAACTGTTTTACTTCTGCACACTGGATGTGCAGATTGTGTGATAGGATGCCTTTAAGGGGGGGGATGTGTGTCTTGAGAGATTCCTTATGGAACATCAGGTGGTGTTTCTGCATAGCTTTAGAGAAAATCTTTCCAATAAATGGCCACTATTAGGAGCCCATGGCTCTTCAAAATTGTGGCCTTCTGCCAGGAGGCCAGAAGTACTGCTTTGGTGGGCAAGTACTGCTCACTCTACATTTTATTGGGGTTTTAGCACACTTTACAAGCCAACCACAAGCTGCTAGTAAGATTTCACTCTTGTTTTCACTTCATTTATCGACAATGTTGGTTAATCCTTTAGCAGCTATACAACACAAAATCTAATTACAGAATGAAATATTTGTTGTCAATTTTCTCACCATGAATTGACTGCTGTCAGGTGGAGGTGACAAAACTCTGCTGGCAACACCTCTTTGGAAGCAGCATCCCAGCCTCTCTAAGAGCTGGCTTTGCTTTCTGCCATTCCAAGAAATATCTGCAGTTTTCCTGATTGATTGTACACATCTTCAAAATCTGGATAGGGACTTCTAACCCTGTGTCATTGCTCCCCCCCCACTGTGGCAAATGTTCATACCAGTTCTACTTGTTTATGAGGATGTTTGCCTCAGGCAAAGAGGATCTTGTTAAAAGAAAGTCTGTCTAACAAAACTTCAGTTATGGCAGCAGCCTGGTAACACCTTGCATGAGTGGCAGCACTGCCAGTTAATGGTACAAATGAATGTATTTCTTGATTATTTTTTTAAATTAACAACTGCAATGAGAAAAATGTATTTTTCATTTGCATGCAAAAGAACCCCCAAACCCCAACAAACAAACAAAAAAGGTTAAAATCCCACCAAACCCCCTCAAACAACACCCTCTTCCCCTCTAAACCTTAAAAAATAGGATTGTAGCTAACTCCAAATGCTCCAGAACCACCACATTATCTGCTGAAGGCTGAATAATGGTGGTGAAGCTGGTGACAAGTTTGCTTCAAGAAAAGAGAGAGAAAAAGACAGCTGTCATTTAACATGATGTTCTCAGTCTTTTGTAGGAACAATTATTAGATGCAAATTTCTATTCACTTCTTCAGCCTGCACCTTCATTTCTACTGATTCAAACATATGCACTAAATAGTATTTTATAGTTTCTATAAATCCATTTGCTTGTGACTGCTTTGGTTGTTTAACCCTTGAGTCCAGAGTATGTTCACTTTTTTCATTATATTTTTATTATTTATCATTTATCAAAATATGTCAAGTTCCTTGTGCTTATGCTTAATGTTTTGTTTTCAAGTAAAACACCTGAAGAGCTCAATTCACTTTCAGATTATTTGGGGACAGTCTTTATTCCCTGAGTGTGTTTGCAAGGCACAAAGCAGGGTCCTACCCTCCATGTTCATGACTTTTAATGTATATTTACATTATTTTGACTGTGTCATAAAATATACAACCTGAACAAACACTGCAGCACCCTCTTATATATTCTGAACTTTTGGAATTCAAATGTGATTTAAACTGTGGTGTGCTTTCTACTTGAGCTGTGCATCTCTGTTTCTAGCACAGCCATCCTCTGGAATGGGTGGGGCACAGGGGGTGGAATAGGGAGAGTTTTGTATCCCCTGGAACATTTTCTGCTCAACAGTAAAGTCCTGATGTAGGAAAGGTGCAAGGGAGAAGAACTGGGTGAAAAAAAGCATCTCTGAGAGGCAGAAATTTTACCTGCAGAGTGCAGATGTTCTCAGTTTTGGTTTGTGGGATCACCTGGGAGGAAGGACTGGTCCTGAGCAGCCTGGGGTTTCTTTCAGCACATTGAAGATTTGCACCCTGAATCATATTTCCCTGTGATGTCAAGGTTTCAGATGCAGGAATTTGAGCCTTTCTTTGTGAATGGAATGGGCTCTGATAGGATGGTGTACATCCATTAGCTTCACTTGGAACACAAACATCTATTTTGGGAAAGTAATGAATAGATATTAATGAAATACAAAATTCTTTAAAAAAAAATCTACAGTTTTCCATACAGCAAATTGCCATCAAAAGAATGAGACATACATTGATTTCAGTGATATTTCCTATTTTCAGCTCTGTGAATTGCTAAGCAATAGAAAAAACATACTGTACTCTGGATTCTTGTAAGTCATTGCAATCTGGTACTTGAAGCCATTGTATGAGCCAAATAACATCTGTTACTCAGAAAGATATTTCAATATTCTTATGATCCCAAGTATTTATGAGAGAAAAGGGGACTGAAGGATAATGTGGCAAAGCCAGTCAGCTGTAACTTGAATCTTGCATGATTTTTGGGAGTCTTTCTCCTATTGTTTATTATTTATTTTATCTCCTTATTATTACGGACTATCCTTGGTTTGTATTCACCTGGATGCAGTCAGAATCTGTCAAAATTGTACCTCAGGAATATTTCCCCAAAAAATGACATCTTCCCACCTTTGGGAAGCTGCTCAAGCTCTGAGGACTTGCCCAGTGTCCTGAAGCAGATGCCCCTGATCCCACAGAGGCTGGAAAACAGCTGGAACTGGGATTTTTTCAGCAAGTTCAGTGTGAACAGAGCTTGGATTCTTCAGCTGAGGGGCTAATTTATAATAATACTGTAATTTCCCACCACCCCCCATTCAGATTTATGGGTCTGGCATAGGAAATGGATTTGAATGTCCTGGAGTAGATGAAAAGAAGTATAAAAGGTAGATGAAATAAAATTATATATTTAATTTGAAAAAAAATTGGGGGGTCTGAGAGAATATCAAATCAGATAATGAATGTTCTGTATGCATAATTGTTGTAACATGTATGTCAAGCTAGATAATGTGCTATGAAAATTAACTGCAAGAAGGAGAAGAGGGAATAGTGATTAAAGGACATATTATAGAATGTAGCTCTTTCTCTTGTAAATTGTTAGTGAACTCACTTTGTTTTAAATTATTCATTATTTTGACTGTTTTCTAAAGATATATTTAAGCCAGTGTATTTTTTTTCAGGTTTCTCAGTAGAGGAGTTGCTTCAAATATTCAGTATTTATGGTTTCATGTGTGAACTGTTTTTAATGTTCGTGGAGATAATAAACTACACTGAAATATATTTTAAAGTACCTCAGTGAATATCTTTGTATGCAAAGCAGTTTGCTTGGTTACATTCAAAATGTGTCTTCAAAATGCAGGAGAATTCTGTAAAAATGTGTTTGTAAAAGCACATGGAACAAAACACTGAAAACAAGTAATTTTTTCTGTGTTTGTTCATTTCAAGGTAAAGTCTAGAACACTTTTGCCTGGTATGTATATGATTTGAAACTTGCTCAAAATGGTGATTTCCAGACAGTGTAGCCCAAGCAATTTTGAGCATGTTTCCTTTGTGAGGAGGTTGTGGTTTCCTCATGTCCAGTGCAGGAATTAAAACTGGGTGATGGAACAAGCCACCAAATGTTTGTCTTCTTATTTTCTAGTAACTTGAGAGTAAGGTTTTCAAGTAACTGGAAGTACAGCCTGAAGTTTTGTCCATCCAAAAACTGTTGATGTGGGTTCAAGGCACGCAGCTCAAAGTCTCTGTGTGTGCACATGCAGCTTTTTGTACGTGTGCATCCACAAACACCCCTGCACAGTTTTTTTTGCTGTTTCATCCACTCCTGTTTTTACCCTTGGTAAAGGCTTGTAATTGCACAGCATTTCTAGTTTCTTCTGACAGTCTGACTTCTCTGAATCACTGATCATTTACCGTGATCAATTTTTTCAGGGTTTGTGAATTTTGAGAAAGTCAGCAGGCGTATTTAGCCAAGAAAAAGCCAGGAGGGTGCTGGGTGCACTCTGCTCTAATGACTGTGGCCTAAAATGCAATTCCTGGTGTTGGAAGCCCCTGAGGAGGTAACAGCTGGAACCTGGAAGAGAATCACATGGAATTAGCATGTCATGCTTGTGTGGTCCTTGCTGTCTTTGCCAGGCTCCTGTTGCTGGCAGCTGGCAGTGACAGGGTTTTCTTTGGTCCCAACAAGGGTGGGAACCCAGCCCCCTGGGCCCTTTGGAGGGGGTTCCCAGTGCTGAGTTCTTCTCCAAGGGTGAAGAACGAGCTGGATTCACTTTTCTCTTTTGGTCTTCAAGGTTTTGTTCTTATCTCAAGTTCAGCACGCTGTCTGCACACCAGATTTAGCATGCGAGAAGCGAGGCACAAGATGGACAAAATGTCTCCAAACCAAGGCCTTTTAAAGCTGTTTAACCCAATTACATTCCAACACATACTTTGTTTCTACTTTTCTACAGATAATTTCTACTAATCCATGCACGTAACTTCCACATTACTATTCACACTAACCAGTAACTTTCTGCCACCAGTACTACAGAAAATGGAGCTGAAGAGGGACAAGAAGGAAGAAGGGACAACACCCCAAATCCTCCATCTTATCTCCTATTCACTCTCATATTTAAATCCTAAAACCCTAAATTCTTCACCCTGTGATAAACTACTGCTACTACTACTACCTAATTCATACCTGTGTGCTCTAACTCATCCCAAAGCCTTGCCAATTTTTTCCAGGGACAAAGGTCAAAAGCAGTGTTCTGCTGAGGGTCAGAGTTTCTTAAAACAGGCAGAGAGACATTCTCTGTGCCCTGGATTCCAACAGTCAGGAGCAAGGAGCCGTGGTTGGATGAGCCCTTGGTGTGGCTCAGCACAGCCCCTTCGTGCTGGCTCTGATTTACCTTTCAAGTTTTCTGCACAATGTGTCACCTGTTAATTGCCTCATTGCTATTATTTGTCATTAATACCTCTTTGCTGCAAGAGCAAATTGTTGAAGGGTTAGCAGCTCATTAAATATGAGGAACTGAAGTACTTTGTAGCTGCTTTAGTTTTTCAAACATTTATTATCAAGGGTGCTTGAGATGTAATCCAGTGGCGAGTGTTGTGTGTCAACTGGTGTCTAAAATCCCAGGTGGGGGGTGGCTTTCTCTGCCACAGCGTCTTAGAAAATGTTATCAAAGGCCACAGGGCACCTGATGGTAGGAACATTATTTGGAAATGATAGCTAGAAGTCAAGGATTGTTATAAATGCTCTAAAAGTATCTTTTTGTTAGGAAACGGCAGCAGGGTTAAGGATGGGATATGTTGTTCAGCAATTGTCTTCTGGTTAAAACTAAAAAAAAATAGTTTTGATACCCTTTCCTGTTTAATATTGCACTGTAAATATCATATGGAGTTTTTAACAAAGACAATAGGTACTGACTTGTTGGGCATATTTTGGTAGTGGCATGTTCTTTCCTATATGTGTCTGGTTAAAGCCACTGGAGATTTTCATCGTTTCTCGTCTTCTGTGGATTAATTAATTTCTGGAGGTGGGCAGGAATAGAAAGGTGAATATGCATTTCTGTAAAGGTAGTGTGAAATTGGTCTACATTCTGAATATGTTTTTGCACTAAGGTGGTGGAATCTTTGGAGAAGTACTCTTTAATCCATTTTCGTTAGGAATCTGGAGAACTTGATACCAGCTCGCTGGGCTTTTGATAATCTGAAGTTTTAAATCATTGCTTTGAATGACAATTTAAAAGAGCAACAATAACGCTGAACTCCCTACAATCACCTAGTCAAGGCATTTCCATATTCTCTTTTTGTCCTCACGGAAGAGGTGTGGACCTGCTGCTCACAAGTTGCCTGAAGCTGTGATTGATATGAAAAGTGTTGCACAAAGACAATTTGGTGAAAAGCATAGTGAAAAGCATAGCATCTTTTACCAAGGATAAAAGATGCCGATGATGCTCATAATTTAAAATGAATTAAACATATGATGACCTTTTATTATTAGTATAATCAGTGCCTACATGGTCACAATCTTCTTTGCAGCCATGAACTCTTATTTCTTACCTAAGGAAGTGGGGCAAAAATTGACTTTCAATTCAGGATCATGTTCTAAAGTGGACGAAATTTATGGCAAAATTGCCATTTTTAGCACTAGAAGTGTCTGAATATCATCCTAAAAAGGTGCAGAATCTGAAATTCCCCCCCAAAAGTATCATATTTCCATGATTTGGCTGGCTCCACCTAACAGCAGAGTTGAACTGGTGGTAAGAAAGATAATTAATGTTGTAAGTATGAATCTGTAGAGTTCTCACTAAATCTTTTTCTCCCTCTGAAATTTGAAATTTGCAGCAACTTTTTAGAAGTTTTAGAAACTTTCAGAACATTTAGAACAACTTTTAGAAAACTGATGAACTGAAAACCTATTTATCAAGTTCAGTTCCAATTATGAGCTCTTGTTAATCTGTATGCAGTAGCATGAAGTAGGAAGAGATATTTTGATTTGTTTTTGTGTTTGAAAAACTTTATCCTAAATCAGGATGAAATCACAAAATCTTGTAAGTCTTTAAAGGGGAGAAAAAAAGGCATATCTCAGGTACATAGCAATTTTTAAAAAAAAATTCACTTTCAGCAAAACTTCAATTTGCAACTATGACAATAGAGGTTTGAAAACATCTGCACAAAAATGCATCAGGGAACATGCTGAATTCTATTTCACATAAATTTTTCGGTTTTGACAAAGTGTCTTGATCTCTTAAAAAGAGATGTTTTACCTAAAAATTCTCAGGTAGCAAGAATTAAAGCTATCAGCCCTTTAAGGATGACATGTTTGAAAGTCTTTTTACCACATTACTGACAGCCCAGAGAAAGTTTAGGCAAATTTTCGGGTGATCTGCCACATGAAAGTAGTGTCAAATTTACTGGTTTTAAGAGTCTAATGCAAATTTTCACTGTTAGATATTCTGTTCATCAATTCCTGGAAATATTTTCACCCAAGCTTGTATTTTTTTCCAGTTAATCAGTTATTTACCTACACCTCTGCAACGTGCAGGGCACACTAGCAAAGCTTTAAGAACAAACCAGAGTTAAACCATTGGCATAGTGAAACAGAAAATAACGACATAGCAGGGTACAGGATTTGGGATTTTTTCCCAACCACTTTGAGTATTCAAGAAATTAATCTTCTCAACATATCAACTAATCCAGTGAATCTAATCCTTGTTTTAAAGAAAATTTTAAATGAGGCTGTCTTTCATTGTGGGTCTGGTGATAAAAAAATAGTTGCTTTAAAGTGTTGAGCACCAAAGATAAATGTTCTAACCAAATGACATAAATATAGTGATTTTAGCAGGCATTGCATAATAGAAGGAATGACCTTTTTTTCCCACAAATCTAGTTTTTCAAAATTTCCACATTTGCCTTCTTCTTTATCTAAATAAACACAGAATAAAATTGAAATCATAGTTTTCAGTTCCCTTATGTTTTGTAGACCTGATTATATTTTTGTAATTCTTTGAATGCTGGAATTTATTTTTTTTTCTAGAAGCAAGGTTTTTCTTGTTATGGGCTACTATTCAGGTAAACACTGATTTCTGGCTGTAAATCAGCATCATTTTGTGGGTTTTGCAGTGGTTTCTTAATCTTTAGTAGCAAAGTAAAAATTGGTACAGAATTTCTATGGTGAATTGTTGCTTTTTTTTAATGAATATCTCAAAAGGAGATGCAAGAGGTTACCTTGAAAGAATTTTCAGGTTCAGGGTTGCATGTTAATACAAGATGAGAAGCTTCTGACATAAACAGCAAAATGGTTACAGATGCAGGATTGATCACAAACCTTAAAGTTTATAGTATATCAACCAAAACAAATTAGAAATTGAAATATACAGCAGGGTTAAAAAATGAGGAAAAAATTGACAGAGCGGTGTAAGTTTTATGGTATTTAATCAGCTCCTGTGCATGGCATTTTTTAAATATACGATTTAATTTGAATGAGGATTTCCTATTAAAAATGCTAGAATTATCCTTTCAACAGTAAAAATCAAATAGAAGCTATAAAGCAGGAGTTTAAACATTATAAAATTTTATATGAAAGGTACGTATTTCTTAACTGAAGTGGACTCTACAACTACATTTTAAAGTATCTGGATATATGTCTAATATTAGTTAATAGACCTCACCTACAGAAAAAAACGGAATAAATTACTTTTAAGTGAGCTAATAGTTTATCAGAGTTCCACTAGCACAGGAAGATTCTTTTGATGACAGACATTTAATGAGGTTTGGGTTTGTGGAGGGTCCCAGACAAAAGAGATTCAGCTGCTGGACAAATTTACTCCCTGACAGTGCAGAAATCTGAAACTTCAGAAGAGTATGGAGAGGTGTTTAGAAGAGCTTTAAACTTTTTCAGAGTGGGTTTGTTAATTCCCAAACCCAAACTGGGAAGGCATAATCTACTCCTCTCCACTTTTGGCACACACAGTAACTGCCAAGGAAGTTCTTCCACAATATGAAGGCTGGAAAATGGTTTTTAGTCTTCCATATGTTTCAGAACCCTTCTAAAATTTCAGGCAAAGAATTGGCTTTGTGATTGTTGAAAATCTGTATTAAACTTTTTATGGTCAACCACATGGTTTATTTGTCCATTCAAAATATTTAACACCAACTTCTCACAGGAAGTAGTTAATTGCTTCTGATGAGATGTTTTTATTAAATATTCTGGCTTTATTTTTAATCTTTAAATATCAAGCCCTGGGAACCTCAGAAATAGTTAGAAAAAAAAGGTAAAGAGAATTAGAAAATGCAGGAAAAATGGAAAAGAAGGGAAGGCCACTCTCTTTTCAAAATCAGACATAAATTTACATTCAGGTCTTAACCTCATCAGACTAATAGACTTATATTTAAACAGGCATTTAGCAGAGCAGAAATGGTTTTCCTGTCTAGTATATTTATAACCTTGAAGGTCTTTCCCTTATTTTTCTCTTTCCCTTGACCTTTTATTAGAACACACTTTTAAACTGTGAAGTGGCGAATGTCGTACAGCTTTGCTGCAGGCACATTAAGCTCACTCAAAGCACAAATGTTACTGTATAAAGTTCACAAACTTTCATTTATTTTGTATCCAGAAAAGAAAGGTTAAATATTCCTTTTTTTTTTTTTNCTTGGGCAGTGACAAGTTGAAAGCCTACTAAATGTGAGTGGGCCTTGAAAACCACACTGTGGTTGTGAATAAATCTCAAACTGATTTGAGTTAATTTGAGATAATTTTGCATTAAATTTCCATGCCTCCAAAACATAATAATTAAATTAAAACATAATAATTAATTATTTTGTTTTGTTTTAAAAAATCTGAGATGTTTGGCTGTGTCTGTGTTGGAAAGGAGGATGGGATCAGTGTTCTGGTAGAAGTGATGTAAGTACCTGATGAGGCATGGTGGTGTTTTCCACTTTTAACTCTGCCTGGTCTGGTGCTGTGCATGAGTGTTTGTTACCACTGGAAGAGCTTTAGATGCACTTTTGGAAAGGAGATTTATTGCTTCATTTCACCCCAGTGAAACCCAGGTCATGCAGTCCGAGGGTGCTGAGTTTGAGACCTGGTGTGTGGATGGTGGTGAGACCTCCTGCTCTCTGCTGAAGGGCTCCTGTGACATTCCTTGTGAGCCTCCCTCCTAAAAGCCTTGAATTCTGTTTTACTGCTCAAAATTTGGAGCTTTCACATCTAAATTTGATTTTAATCTGAATCTCAAGAAAGAATAGATGTTTAGATTATTGTTCCCCATTGTTCAGGCTTCTCAGCCTGACCAAAAATAGTGTTGAATCTCTGTATATCCACAAATTGGGCCTTTCTTAGTGATGCATTTGCTGGATAAACAATTTCCATTGCTCTTGCCTTCTTTTCCTACACTTTTGCACAGACCTTACAGATCCTGATGACTCTGGACACTGAGTTACCACCGCTTCCAGGGTGTGGGAAGGGGATCTATAAAGCAGAAATAAAGCAGTGTAGGACCCTGTCCAGAGCTGGTATTCCCCCTTGCCAAAAGCACCGTGCAACTGTGTCCATCTGTGTGACACCCTGAATTTCTCACTCCTATTTTACTCTCAACCTATTTCCATGTGTAGAATACAGAGCACCCAGTCTGACAGGAGGGAGCACAGAATGTTTTTGCATTGCTGGTTTCTTTCTTTTGGTCCTTGTCATCTTTTTAGTGCTTGTCCCAACATTTTCTGTCATCTACAAACTTTTCATTTTGGGTGTGAGTTAGCAATGACTGGAACTGCAGTTTGCAGCTCAGCTACTACAATTGCTTCTGAGGATCAGTCCTTTTAGTTATTTATGCAGATCCTGTGGAAGCAGCTATTCTTCTCCTGTGTCTCCTTCTGGCCAAGCCTACAGGACACTGGGTAGTCTTGACAGCCATGTGGCAGTTTCTGTGTGGAGACTGTCAGTATTCCTCTAACAATGTCTGTTTTCTGTATATCAAACCGGTCATTTTATTTGAACAATTGGGCTTATTTGATGTATAGATGCAGTAGTTGCTGTAATGAATTCATGAAATATGCATATGATGGACTAGAGGAAGCTATCAAGACTCATGCATTTTGCATGGGGCTCACTCACTTTTTCCTCTTCCCACAGGTCTCCTCCCTCCTGGATAATGTGGCTTAGTGTGTAAGAGCATTGTGTTTTCAATAAACTCTCCTTTTCAGGAGCCTCATTGTTGAAAAGCTTATTTGCATTTTTAAGTGTGGGTGTTAAGGCAGATTTATTCCAAAACTTTTAAGTCTCAAACCCATTAGGAGGGAAAAAAAAAAAAAAGTCCTCCAAACTGGAAATAAGGGTCACACACCACAGTGACAAAATCCAGCAGAAAACCTTGAAAAACCACACGAGGACTTGCTCCTCTGCTTTGGCAGGTGCTGGCTGGTCTGGCCCCTGCATTGTGAGTGCCTCTAATTTACTCCTTGTCCCAGTGTATGGGAGCTGATGG
The DNA here is from genome assembly GCA_013396995.1 of Dicaeum eximium. Lineage (NCBI taxonomy): Eukaryota > Metazoa > Chordata > Aves > Passeriformes > Dicaeidae > Dicaeum > Dicaeum eximium. Next base: position 494,017 of record VWZP01007080.1, read on the forward strand.
TGTGGATTTAGGTAACCTTGCCCAAGGAAAACCACAGCACTGCTTCCAGCTAAACTGGCAGTGGGTTTATTTTTAGTTTTTATTCCCCCTTTCCCTTCTCTTGCTGTTTGCAGATGGAAAGAAAAAGAAAGCTGCAATATTTTAAAGGAGATTTCAGGTGCAGATTTGTTAAGGGCTAACAATATTGCTGTTCTAAATATTTCAGATACTCATTCAGATCAAATGTAGACTGGATAAAGAAAGCAAGTAAAAAAAAAAGATTAAAACTGAGCTCAGTTTAATGCATTAATTTATCTTGAGAAAAAGCCTTAACATCCCACAAATTAAAAGAATAATCCTCAGCCTGCTTTGCTTTTACAGTGATTATTCTCTGTTTCTGTGTTTCTTGCAGGTTAAAGCTTCATTGCTATAGCAGATTGGTAATTTCAATTCCATGGTATATGTATTTACAGTGAGCAACAGCTGGCATCTTAAATCCATGTCTGTCACGTGGACTGTGGAGCTTCAGACAAAGCTGTGGAGCCCACAGAGCTCTGTAGCACGGGGAGAACTGTTACATTCATCTCTGCACTGTTTGATTTTGGCCTAACTTTAAGAAATATTATAATCTTGCATATTAAACTGTAATGTGGTATTCCTGTGGACTATGTACAGACCTCAAAAGCTTTCAAATGCATTTGCAGCCACCCTGATTGACACAACCAAGAATTATTTATGCTAATGAAGGAGAAATGTGACAGACTCTGCAGCACGTCGGTGCAGCCTTTGGGTTAAAGATTTGACTTTAGCATCTCTTACTTGCAGATATGATGTCTCTGTTTATCTGTGTCTTCACTGCAGAATGGGGAGGGCAGTTCTTTCTTATAATTGAACTCCTTCAGAGCTGTGAAGGGACTTGCTGTGTGCGAGCTCAGAGCTTGACACACTCACAGCACAGATTTTCCTTTGCCTTCCTATGTACAACGTGGCTTTGAAGGCACTGTGCTGCTGCTAAGAGGAGTTCTGGGGGCTGAAGGAAATTTTTGGCTGCTATTAACTTGCTGTGAGATAAGTGACATTAGACTGAGAACAAATACTGTTGAACATCAATGAGTGAAGACCCTTATCAGCTTTCTCTTGCCTGTCTTCAGAGTGGACTCAATAGCAGATATTTGCCTTTTATCTCCCCACCCATTTTCTGAGCATTTTTGAAGTGCAGGTGTTGGAGGGTTTCTGTCTTATGTTAATTTCAAAAGTTGACTTATTAAAACGAAGAAAATCCTCTCTTGAATTGCATGTTTTAGTATTTTTCCTCTGGCACCTTCCCAAAACAATAGACTTCAAGGACACACCAGGTACTTTCTGTTTACAGGAACATATTTCAATTTTTCAATCAGGCATTGTTTTGTTAGGTTTATGTTGCTCAGCAAATTGCTGCCTGTGAAATGCAAAATGGATTATTTGGTAATTAAAATATTTCAAGTTTATGACAGAGATTGAAATCAATAAAATAGCCTTATTTCAGTGGAATGGAGCTATATGTCTGTTAGAACAGAATCCTGTAAGTTATAGAGGAGTAGAAGTAAAACTAATAAGTGCTTTCCATTTCCTTTGGGATTGTTCTCTATTGGATGGTGTGTTAGCTACTAGGATTTTTTTTTCTCCATTTAATTTAAATATCCCAAGAGATGGGCCTTGTAATATACTCATTATTTTTCATGTGCAGTTTTAAAAAGTGTCTCTCTCTGCTGGAATCCTTTAGTATTACAGCTGTGATTTGCAACGTACCTTAGAATCTGAAATTAAAGCAGAGCATCATCTTATAATGCTGAGGCTCTTGGACAGCCCAGCATCTTTGGCCAAAGGCCAATCATTCAGGAAGCTCAACAGCAGAGCCAAGGAGAAAGCATATAAGGGTTTCTTAGTGCTCAAAGTTAACCTATTCTGAAAGAAAAATGAAACAGAAATAGGAAAAAGAATATTTTTTAAAATTTGGGGTTTTTTTACCATAGTAATACTTGTCATACATTTTGTATGAGTCACCTGCCAGAAATACAGAAACCTGTACTTTGAAGAGAAGAATACTTCCAGGTGTATAATTTTGTCAAGGGTAATGTTAGCATTTATCATGGCCAAATCTTGGCAACTGATAGATATTGTTCTGTTTCCACTTTTTTATTTTCCCCTACTGACATTTTTAAGCCAATATCCTGCAAATGTCAGTATTGTTAATTTTACATCTTGGAAAGGTGAAAGGTTAGAGAGCTGTATATTGGGACAGAAACATCATAGAAACAAATTGAACTTTAATGAGGCTTTGAGTAGGGTGTCTTTCAGACTGCTTTATTTAGGTACAGGATATGTGCATGTTCTTTATTTCACTGCAGCATTTTTACCCACGATCCCCTTCCTGTTATGCAATGTCTTGGTTTAGATTATTTTAATAAGGAAATGTCTGTAAACCCACGAAAACTGGACACCAACCGAAGCAGCATTGTGAAATTATGTTTAAAGCTGATGGAGAAGTTATAGTCAAGTAAACTCATTTGAAAATTACTCTGGGAATTTAAACCTCATCATGATTTTGAGTTCTAGTTAGCAACTATAAAAGCTCTCCACAGAGAAAGAAGTTGTTTATAATTTGAGGGAATGACATTAACGGACAGAATTGACTATGTTTGGGTCTCAGTCATTCAGTGACACCACTAAGTTGCACAAAAGTTTTCTTTCCTTGGTTAAGAATGAGCTTTTCTTTGGATCTCTAAGGTTTTCCTCCTTCCTTTCCTCTAGCCTGGCATGACCTTGCCCATGGACTATGGCTTTGTTAAGGCTGCCTGGAAGCCAAATATGAAAGGTGCTTGAAGGTGAAGTGGACAAACAAAACCCCTCAGAAAACTTGCTAAATCATAATTTCTAGTGTCGTTGTCTTTTTAAAAATGCATCTGTAGTGGAAAAAGTAAATCTGATTTTGTTTCTTCAGAAACTCCTAACTTTTGTTAGAATAATTTTTTTGGTCTTTGATGCTAAAAATGGGGCATAAAAACATGAAGTAGCAAAGATTTGAAGATTTACTGCAGTGGAAAATTAACAGTATGAAGAATTTTTTAAAGTTCTTTGCCCTGAATAGAACCCTGTGGAGAGCTTTAGACTTCCAGGTCTCCTGTTAGATGCTGCAAATACTGAGGGCAGGGAGTGCTAATGAACAAATAGAGTGAATTAACATGACTGCTGGTTGGGTGCAGGTGTGACAGTATTTACAGAGTCTGTACAGGGGAAAGGGGGGTTAAAATTTGTGTTACTGGAGCTGCAAAGAAAACCAGAGTTAGTGTCAGTACCCAGGTAAGACAGGTGCTTCAATGAATGTGCAAAGTGTGGATGTTCAGTCAGAGGTTGAAGCCTCAGGGTGAAGTGAGCAGCACCTGGAACAGACATTGGCCACTGGCGTTCTCCACATTTGGAAATTTGTGCAGGAAATGTCGCTCGAAGTATTTAGTGTGTTTTACCAAATATCTGCAAAAACAAAGCAAAATGTTGTGTTTCTCTTCACAACATTGTGTGGGCTGTTTTACTCATTAAGTTTTCCCCTGCATTTCATTTTTATGCTTATGAACTGTTCAATTTAGGGTGTGTAAAAACACAGCTTTGATGCTTTCGCAGACGTAAAGCGTTGTCAGACCAAACTGTCTCCTGAAATGCTGCTGCACCTGCTCAGCCTCTGTTATTTATGTCCTTCCTGTGATGCTGGGGCTACTCCAGCAGCAGCTGATGGGCAATTCCCATCACCTTTCCCTCCATTTCTTCTCCTGGCTAATGAGGCCAAGGGAGGGAAGCCCAGCACTACTAAAGTCTGGTGCTTCCCCTGAATTTGCCCAGTCACTTCCCTGATAAATAGGAACAGTTGGTGGCTGCAGAGGTGGCTGCAGCTATTTTTCCATGGTTTTTTTTAACTTATAAATTAATAGGAATACAAATGCAGTATTGTTCTAGGGCTACAGGCCCTGGGGTGAACCTACCAAGAATAGTTTGGAATTGGGATTCTTGTATTAAAAAAAGGATCCTATACCTATCCTTCTGCTGAGGAGTCTGTTTTCACATGGGAGAATAATGCTAATATCTAAATTATCAGAACACATTTTCCTTCTTTTTTCTTCTAAACCTATTTATCAGAAACATAAGCAGAAATAAATTAATATTTTTTCTTATTTCTCTCCCTGTTTTAGATTTAATTTTTACATTAGAAAAGTTACCAACAAAGGATGATGAAATGTTTCTTCTAGCTGTTAGTGAGGGATGAGAATATTTCAAATATCAAGCGATCAGCATCCTCTGGGAAATAATCTTATCTCTGTCATGTGATTTGATAAAAAAAGAGCTTGGAAAAAAGGTTTATTGCTGACTAAATGTGGAGACTTGTCTGACCTTTCTGCTTAAAATGTTATTTCAAATCAAATTTGTCTATTAAGGAGCTATATTATAGCTTTCAGTGTTTAAGAAAGCTCAAGTATGTACTTGGTATCTTCACACAGATCTCTCTCAGCTTATCTTCATTCTCTGTCTTCAAGCCATCTGCTCCTTTTCTGTGGTCATTGTTTTCCATATTAATTAGTACAGAGTGTCTGCTGACTAAATACGGATTTAAAGACTTAATTCCTCTGTGCCTAACTGTTTGAGGGGGAAAAAAAAGGAAACCAGAAATAAATATAGCAATGCAGTTTGGAATTTGCAATCATTAGTATAAAGCTGTGAATGCACTTCTGGGTGTTTAGGCAGCTTGAATAATTTAGGGCCTTTATATATAGCTGACTTGCCTCATTTGATTTATCTTCTTCACATGGGATTTAGTACTATTTCTGGGTACTTTATTATCACTATTGTCTCTCACATTCATAATACAGATAGAAGCACAGAGCATGGACAAAAATTTGAGGGAGAGGGTAGCATCTGCTTACCCTCAGTTGATTTAGCAGTAAGTGGTATGTAAGCACATTTAGCCTTTCCCATCAAATACAAAATTCAAGCTTTGTGAGGCACCAGGACCTACTTTTTCCTTTCACATTTCAGCCTGCAATTTCTCCATTTTCCCCAACATTTCCAAATGAGCAGCACTGCTGATCACTAAAGGTGCAGCTCTGTTTCGAAACAAATCCTTTCTGTCTGTTCTTGTGGTGGTTTTCTCAAAGGTGCTTTGCTCCTCGCAGCACATTTTCCGTGTGAAAATGAAAGGCAGCGTTTGAGTTGTGTGAAATCTTTTCACCTCCTCTGCCATGTGAAAATTATTAGCGATTTCTGTGCAGAAACCTCTGTTATTTGCAGAGAAGCTGCTATGTTGACTCTAGCACTGTCTAACACGTGCTAACAGCCTGTGCTGTGCTGCCCTTGCTGCTGCAGGATTGTACTTTTGGAATAGCTGCTGAAGGACTCAGATCTGGTGTAGCAGGGCCAGGAGAGCTGGTCCAGGTGCAAACAGACATTTGGTTCTCTCTGGTTTTTGTGGGTTTGGTCTCTTGCTTTATTGTGTGATTGCAGGAAAACGTGCTCTGAGTGCTCACCCTCCTGCTTCTGCACTGTCAAAGACACAGGTGCTGGTGGTTTCCCCAGGATAGGGAATACCTGCACAGCTGTGCTTCTTTTTTCCTCTATATTTGCTGAGATTCCCCTAAAATGTATGAGGTGGCCATAAGAACTGGTGGTGATCTGGGGAACTGTTTGCATTTTTGCCTTCTGATAGCAGCACAATATTCATGGAGGCTTTTGCTCTCTGGTTCTTTATAACTCTCACAACTGGGTTTCTCCCTCAGCGAGATGTTGGTGTGGAGAAATGCTCTCTGTGCTGGGGATTGCCTCTGATATCCTCTGGCTGATGATCCCTTTGCAGGGATGGGCAGATTGACTCTGGAGTGGAATGTATGGAGAAAATGTAAAATTAAAAGTTGTACCATGCCAACCTGGAAAACTCAGTCTATCTTCTGCATGGTTGTGTGTACCCAGTGCAAAACATACAGCATATAGAAGTCTAGTGTGGAGGCTGCTCCAAATTGCATTTTGTGAATTAGCTGAGTGAGGAAGCACAAGTCAGTTTTAGCTCTTACATCTACTTTATCATTCTGTCTTTTGTAGTCTATATTTTGTTATATGTACTATTGCATATTGCAAAATTAATATATGCAATTGAAAGCTCATATAGTTAAGTACCGAAACAAAGTTTCACTCTACTTCTAATACCTAATAGGTGCTGCAAATGCCTCATGTATCTATATAAAACCATATATCTGGTCCCTTCAAGCACTCTTCCAATCATAAAAAAGCTCGTGTGTGAAATGTTGTGATTAAAAATGTGCTTTGATTTCAGTGGCACACAGTTGCTAAACGCTCCTCTTTAAAAGCCAAGTTCTTCCATTCACTTACACTTGCTAGCATTCAGTGACAAAGTGATCATCGTGATTGTAATTAAATATTTATCATACAGTTCTCTTTTGTCATTTGGATGTTACAAGGCAAGCAAAGATATACTTTAAAGGCTGAATAGTAAGCTATATTATGATAGTATATCAGGCAAATGAGTGTTTGATGGGCTGTGTTAACGTGAGCTAAAAATAAAATCCCATCTGTTCACCTTTCAAACTGCATCAAGACACTGCATATGGGTTGCGGAATAATTTAATGAAACACAAATGAAAATATGTTTATTTCCGTCTTGCCGAAACAAGTGAAACAGGCAACTTGTTAGTAAAGATGTTTTAACAAGCAGGGAATTGTGTGCTTATGGCTTTTCTGGAATATAGTAGCACTGCAATCATTTAAGATCATAAATTAGTAGATACAGAGACTCACTGAAGACACTGCCTCCAATGATCATATACAGCTCAGATCTTGGTTACTGGTGCCAGGAGTTTGAATTTTTTGCACAACTGGGGATGTGCCCCATTGGCATCAGACCTGCAGAATGTTTGGTGTTCTGTTGTCTTTGGAAAAGTTATTTTTTAGTGTTCTGGTTTTTTATAGTGGAATGAGTCCTCCCAATGCATTGGTTGCCTCCACAGGGAGACTTTGGAGCCATGTGCATCCTGTCACTGATCTGCCCCATGAAGAGAACTTGTTTCAAGGTTTGGGTGTGCTCTGTGCCATGGCTGGGTGCTGTACAAGAGAGGGAGATCAGTGGGGGTGCTGCTGCCTCTGACTTCTTGCCAATGGTGGTGTAAATCAAAGCCACTGGAGCACCATTTTTGTGAGCTCAGGACTTTTGGGTATGCTGCCTATTTTAATACTCGTGGTGGAATGATTTTTTCTGCTTTTTCAGGTAATGGTATCTTTGATGTTGATGCAGTTGTATTCATCTTGCTGCTCTGTTTTTCTACAGGCCCCTGTAAATTCTGTCTGTCGCTTTTACCAAGCATTTCCTGTTGCTTTGTCTTTATCTTCAAAGCTCAGCCATTTCTAGTGACTTCAAATCACAGATCTCCACCTGTTGCTGGTTTTCTAACCCAAAATTAAAAGACGCTGTGTAATCTGTGAACTGCATTTGAAGGGTATGAGGCAGTTTGTTTTTGAAGTAGCTCTGGGACCTGATCCTGAAATTAGGAGATTATTTACCACGTGTAGGTCTCTTACAGGTGAGGAAACACTCACCAAGGCAGGGCCAGACAGGAAGAGCTCATTTAGCTCTTCCTAAAAGTCAGGAGGAGATGAGCTCAGAGAGTCTGGGTAAGATGTGCCTTGAGGTTCAGGCCACAGGGGCACCTCTGGCTATGTTACATCTAATTCCTTGACAGAAGAAGAATCCCTGTGTTGTTCTTAGAAGAAAATCTGCATTTACACAGTGCTTCACCAGAGCCCCAGGAGAACAGGACTGGTAGGAGTGCCACAGGCACGAGGCCACATGCTCAACTTGGTGGCTGCTGTGGGTATTTTTAAAAAAAAAGGTATCCTGACCAGGCAGCTCAGAAGGGGTGGGTGGGTGCATATATGTGTCTGTGTGTATTTTTATACATTTAAATCATAGCATTTGCTTTGGTTAAACAGATTGGATTCCCAAATAGCTGAGATGTGTTACAACAGCCTTGAAAATGAAAGCCACTTGCAAAAGCCTTATTTTAGAGAGGCATAAACTGTCTGACTTGGCATCTTTTTCAGGTCCCAAAAACCTCTGAAGCAGATTGACAGGAAATATTGAGCTATTGCTTTCTGTTGGTCTTCAGTAGAAATATTTTTTCTCTTTTCTTTTTCTATTTTTAATTAAAAAAGTAATATCCAAGCATTATTCTTAGATGTGAGAAGGTACCTAAAATAGGGTGGAAAATACGTCGTTTTTTCATCTCCCCTACAAAGATCTTATTTAAAAGACATTTTCCAAAATCAAAGTATTTTCTTGGAAAATTTTGAAGTAAAGAAAAACTTTGATTTGACATGAAAAAAATAGTAATGCTTTATTCTTTGACTTCTGTCCAACTCTAATTTTATGAAACTTAGCGTTGAAAGATCTCCGAAGAATAATGAATGTTTTTTTAACCAACTTCTGTTAAAACAATATTCTAATTTGCTTGTACTTGCCATGCCTAAAATACGATGGGCACAATCAGGTAGAGTAATTTGCATAAATTTCTGATTTCTGTCTTCTCTTTAAAAGGTTATAAAAATAATCAAAGAACATTACCTAAAATCCTGAATTCGTATGTGACTAGATAGGAATAAAGAGCATTTATTGGTTACCACATGTGCACAAATATGAAATGAGAGTCAGCATCTAATCACGTGGAATAACAATTCTTTTTATTTTCATTTTTAATTTGATAATAATATCTTGTAGTATCTAATATCTAATAGTAATATTTGTATTTTCCCAATTAATGTGGTGGATTTCCATTATCTGTGGTTACCTGCTGTTTACCACAAATTTTGTTTGTAAACTTCTGGATTCTCCTTAGGTGAAGACCAAGGAGTGAGGGCCAATAACAATATTCCTGAAATTCTCCCTGGAGTATTCCCACATAGGAATCTGGAAGTGTCATTGTGTCTTTACTGTTGGATCTTCCCATAATCAAGCTTCAGGAAAACCAGCTCAAGTGTGTTGCCACATCACAGCAGTCACTGAAAATGCAAACAACTTTTATTGACCACCTTGTGGTTTCAGAGAGGAATTTAGTCAGATATCTGAATCTCAAACTCCGTTTATAGATCGTTAGTTGTTTAGTATTCGTTAGAGGAATACAGATGCCAATACAGACTGCCACCAGGAAATGCAGAGTATTTCAAGTTTTGAAAGTTGGCCTGTACAGATTTAATGACATGAGTAAGCAAATCTGCTGCTGCTGGGAGCGTTGCATCGCTGCCCAGTGGGGGAAGGAAAGGGAAGCTCATGAGAGGTGGGTTTTTCTCATGGTCTCTTCTGTGTTGATACTGAAAATCGTAGAATTGATGTGGTTTCTTTTATGAAAAAAGGTTCTAGGAAAAGGTTTTGGTTTTTTAGGAAAGGTTTGCTGTGATTTGGTGCCCTTTTTTGGGCCCTCACATACAAACCACCACATCACTGCTGCCCTCAGAATCTGCTGCCTGAATTTTTAAATACATTTAAAACTGGGCAGAAGGAGGCAATCCAAAGGTGCTGATGTGACCAAAACATATTTATGGTGGTGTTCTCCTCTTTTGACCACTGTAATGCAAGGTCAGTGCGCGTGTTATTCATCAGGTACTTTACAAGGAAGCTTTAATACACTATGTTACAAACAGAAAGCTTGAGTTTCCTCTTTACACTTTCTTTCCTCTTTTCCTCCTTTTTTTTTTTTTTTTCTTGCAGCTTGCCTGTTAAGAAATCTTCGTGGATTAAGCCTATTCATCATTTTTATTGCTCTTTCCCATTGTTCCCAGGAGGTACAACATTATATTAAATGCATATGCTATTCCAAACACTTCTGATGATTTTCAAATTGGAACACTTTTGGGTTTTACACTTAAAAGTTTGGGAAAAGACCTTAAAGATTTCTTTTCTTCTAAAGACACATCCAGGAAGAATCTTTTTTTCCCCCTTCATTGTCCTTTTCCCTTCTCTTCATGACTTCACAGTTAGAAAAATAATTCACTTAATGATTACTTTTCCCTTCAGATCTAGGACAATTTCCTCTTCATTTTACTTTTTGATACCGCTGCAGCTCATCTGTGTTCCCTGACCCCTCAGGGGCTGTGTGCTAAGCCTCCCTTGCCAGGACTGCTGCTTGTTAAGGCACTGGACTGAGAGCATGCAGAATAAAATAGATGTTAATAGATGTGTAGGGTCCCAGAGGTCTCGCTGCTCCCCCTCTCTGTCTGCATGGCTGCTCCTCCTCCTCCTCCTTCCCCTGAAACAACCAGTCTGCAAAATCATGAGGAAAACACACAGCTTTGCATGGAGGAACAGCTGTTAAGTTCTTCCCTCTGCCATCACACGCATGAATAAAAATTAGCTGAGAATAGGCAATAAGTTGTCCTTGAAATGGAACAAGCTTATTTTGTTTTTTACTGTACTTTAACAGTGTGTTTCTGCTCAAATGCTGGAGCCAGTGGTAGATATTTCTCTTTGCTCAAAACTGAGCTCAGCTGTGGCCTTCCAGGACCTGAAGGAAGCCTGTAACAAACACGGTGGATCTGGGTTTGTTTATACGACACCTTCAGCAGAAAAATCAGCAATTTCTGTGCTAAAGACCTCGATTAAAGAAATCAGTTGCTATTGAAGGGAGTACCAAAAACTCTTTCAAAATTGCCAGCAGAGCTCAGTGCTCTGTTGTATTGTTAATTAGCAAATATGAACTTTAGAGAAGACTAATTCAGGAATGTGACAAGGGATGTGAAAATAGAATGTCTCTAGGAGTCTCCCAAGGCAAAAATGAAAAAAATAATTTTATCCACAGTTGCCACCAGGCAGCAGTTTGTATCCATACATAAATGCAGATGGATATAGGCTGTCTTGGGATGCTTTATTCTGGGAGCAAGGATCAAAGCTGTGCTGAGTCCCAGGTGAGGGTCAGGACTGCAGGAGCAGCTTGTGCTTTCACTGATGCTCTTTGTCAGACTCTCAGATTTCCAAACACCGGCGTGGCTTCAGTGGGCAGGTGAGCAGTGCTCCACTTACACTGACAAGAGCAGTGTAAAAAGAGAAATATTGTTCATTGTTGTCCCCACATAGCTCGGCAGATCCCCTGTTTGCTTTGATACCAAGGTAGTGCAGCTGCACATCCTACCTGAATTTACATCCAGGGCACCTTTGCCCTTCAAATGTAAGCATGATGACTGAGCTCTGTGATGTGTAATAATTTATTTTGTTTTTCCCACAATACCTGCCTTGGGAAGTGAACAATTTGGAGTGTGCATCCTAAATCAAGCACTTATGAAACCTTGTTATTCCATGAATGGGTACTTTCCTAGTTTATTACACATCATCTCAGCAATAAGGTAGAGGTTTTACTGAATGTATACATTAACTTGCTTGAAAAATACGCATGCAAATGTTGCTCCCATTTGTCTTCCAGAAGGCAGTTAATGTCTCTCTTCCTCTGGTACCAGGTAGCCTACTGGGACATAAAAATAATTAATGCCTTGGAAGCACTATCTCACAGAATGTTATGTTTGTTTTATTTAAGGGAAAACATTTCTACTACCGGTTAAAAAAACGAGGCTAAGATTTGTGTTCCTTGGAGATAATTCAGGTGCTTTAGCAGAATCTGTTTGCATTTCTCTGGAAATAGGAGGATAGGCTGGTGTTGCTGCTGCATGCAGCGACAGGGATTTTGGACAATATCAGTATGTCACAACTTGTGACATTAGTGCAGCTTCCCACATATCCTTCTCAGTTCCTCTAAATATTTCTTGGAGAGCATGCTCTCAAAAGAGTTAGGCTTCTCCAATGCTGAAACTTTGTATTAGGGAATCGTTGTAAGCATTCCAATTCTTCATGTTGGTGTATTTAAAAATGGATTTTGTTCCATTTTTAAGGCACAATTAACAGCCTAGGTAATGATATTCCAACCCTTATTTTCTTTTGTGTGAGTCTCTTGTTGCACTTGACTTTTTGCTACAGTCTGGTGCTTCCATTCATGATTCAAGTTAAAAATGCCTTACTGGAAAGAAACTTATGTACACCAGTTGTGAGGGGAAAAAGGTAGCAAATTCTGCTTGAGAGTAAAAACATTAGTGTGCCACTGTGTCTGAAAGGTCACTTTTGGAGCTCCCCTGTTTTGGGTGTACCTTATGAAGACATCACAATATCTGGTGTAGGGGAGGGTAGGTGGACACTGTGGTTGGAAATGCACAGAACTAATGCTCAGCTGCTGTGTATTTGCCCCAAAATTACTCTGCCTGCAGCAAAGCAGGAGCAGCATCTCCCAGGCAATGAGTAGTCAGCTCTTTAATTTGGGTGTAACCTTTATAGAATCCATATTTATGCTTTAAACAGAGAGGAACATTAAAGGAACTACTTGGGGCCCTCTAAGCTTCGTTGTAAAACTGCCAATTCAATTTTGTATCTGACATATTACATTTTGAGAGTTTAGTCTGGTCTGTCAACAGGCTAAATTCTATTCTAATGCAAATGAAAATCAAGTGGAACTAGCCAAACACCAGAATGCTTTTGTCTCGTTTTCCTCTGACTCTCTTAAACCTAATTCTAGGGATGACTCTTGCAGGCTTAATGGATTTGGTTCCAGGGAATGTTTCTGTTGCAAAATAGAACCTTTATTCATCCTCAGCTTGAAAACATCTCACAGGCTCAAAGTCATTAGTATAGATAAATTCAAATCACACCTGTGAGATGTTCTCTGTGCTCTGCAGTCACTCTCTGCAGCCCCTTTTGTGCTCTCCACATTAAAGAATTAGGTTCAGAAAGAGAAGGAAGGGGAAGGAATCTATACTACAGAGACATCTGCTAAAGTGGTGCTGAGGTTGCCCAGACCAACAGGTAAAAATGTCTGGGAGCATCTCTGGTGTGAAAGATGCTCCTCACGTAGGCTGTGTTTAACAGAGTTTGGTGACCTTGTGCTGGGGCAGTGCATGGAGTGATGCTCTTGCTCTGCTTCTTTCTCAGAAAGAAAGAAAAAAAAAAAAAAAAAAGAAGGCTATATTAACAGACATAAAGCTCTGGCAGAAACAAGTCTGCTCAGTGTTCTGACATTGCCCAGTCTAAAAGTTAACCTGAGCTCCAAGGCCCTAAACCAGCAAAAATTAAGATGAAAATTATGTCTGTTTATCTCTCTGAATTCACAGTTTTGTCAGACGCTGGTTTTATGTGTGAAAAATATTTAGCAGCAGAACAAATATGGTTTGGACTCACAGGAATAATTGTCTTAAGGATCCCGCAGAAAATCTTTGAAATCCAGTATTTTTACATATGTAAAAAGAAATTATTTGTCACACCCATTGTGAGTAATGTTAATCATATGCTAGTTATAGCAATAAATGTAAATTCATATTAAATAAATCAATAGAAATAAACAAAATTACACTCTAATTATAACAATAAAAATACTTGTGACATCATGTGTAAAAGGTATTAAAAAAAGCCCCCACCCAAAATCTGAACGTGTGGGCTTGTTTGTGAAACCATGCCTGCCAATGTACAACTCTCAGAGCTGAAGAAAAACATTTTAAATATATCTTACACATGTAAATTCAGTCTGAAGACTATAATATATAAGCTGCCAAATGATGTGAAGAATTGGCTGCTGTAGATGCTGGAAACAAAGCAAAATGGATGTGCTGAAGTCGTAAGAATAGTAATAGCCACAAGGACAGAATGTGATAAATCCATCGGGATCAATGTTTCTGCTAAAAATGAGCTCAGCTCAGAATGCACTGTGGTGTCCTGAAACAGGTTCCATTTTTTATTGTTTTTAGGCAATCCCTCCTTGTTTACTATGATGGAATTAAGTGCACTGTGCATTGAAAGTTCTCTGAATACATTTAGACAAAAAAAGTTTAGGACAAATTAATGATGATTTTTTTTTTCCCTGTGATATATCTGTGGTAAAGAGCTTGTAATGAATGTGTAAATAAACAAGAGCCAAGATAAATTTGCAAGGCAAGAGTCTAAAAAGCCTGAGATTTGCAAAAGAGGAAACATAAAGGTAATATTCATATGGTGATTTAACTGTTTAATTTTTGGCCTTAAAGAGTTAACAAGAAGGGCTTTGGAAGCTGTAGGGAAAAGAGGTGCTGGTTCCTGCCTTAATGCCCATAAAGACTATAATTAGATGCAGAAATCAGATTTAAGATGGAACAAACCCATAGGTCCAAATGGTGCATATACATTCAGGATCTGATTATTTTCCAGTGATGGCTTCAGCTGAAAGGGGAATGATGGGCATATTCAGAAGATGTTGGGAGTTTTCTTTGGAGTGAGAAGCAGGAGTCGGGGGCAGTGGGTTCAGGTGCTCTGACTAGCAAACTGTGGGGATGCTGGGCAATGTGTCATGTTGAGAATGCTTTTCCAAGCTCCTTCCTGGTGAAAGCTCTTCCCAGGACTGCTGAGTGTCAGTCAGTGCAGAGACAGAGCAGATCCCTGGATGCTCTGCCCGGCGCCTGTGGAGAACCGCGCTCTTCGTGCCCTGTCTGCAGCTCTGAGCTCACCGTGCTGCAGGGCTGGGCTTGGGATGCTGAGCTCCTGCAGGCTGGATGCTGCTGCTGTGCACTTCTCCCACAGTGCTGCTGACCTGCTTTAATTCCGTGCTCTTCAGAGTATGACTTTGAAATCTGCCATGATGAATCCAAATTAGTAAGACCTGCTGGAAGATTTCACAGCTGGAGTCCTTTGCAAGAAATGATTTCTCTGATATATGCTCAGATAGCTTTTCCTTTTCCCCTTTTTTCCCCTTTTTTCCCCTTTTTCCCCCNTTTCCTTTTCCTTTTCCTTTTCCTTTTCCTTTTCCTTTTCCTTTTCCTTTTCCTTTTCCTTTTCCTTTTCCTTTTCCTTTTCCTTTTCCTTTTCCTTTTCCTTTTCCTTTTCCTTTTCCTTTTCCTTTTCCTTTTCCTTTTCCTTTTCCTTTTCCTTTTCCTTTTCCTTTTCCTTTTCCTTTTCCTTTTCCTTTTCCTTTTCCTTTTCCTTTTCCTTTTCCTTTTCCTTTTCCTTTTCCTTTCCCTTTCCCTTTCCCTTTCCCTTTCCCTCTGCTTAAAAATTACCTTCAAATGTTCTGTATACAGAAGGATCCAGTGCAACTGCTACAGAGCAGAGATGAGTAGATGTAGTCCAAGAAAATCCATAACTCTTAAGGTTGAAAGGATCAACAAAGTAGCTGTACTTCTTCTTATGCTGTTGTTCCTGTAAACTTCAATTCACCTTTATTCTGAAAGTGAAAAACCTGTGGAAAATAAGAGGTTGAGTGCATTTTGTGGAAGGACAAATGAATCTCGCTGCTTCAATGGCCTTGTAGTTTTTTGTATTTCCCATTCCCAAAGTCACCAGTCTTGTAAAGGACAAGAGAAACTCCTCCAGTCAGGCTGGCCAAACAATTCCATGTTGCTCCCATGATCAGTTATACTCTCAAATTACTGAGTATTCTTGGTTAAAGATGTTCAGGTTAGCCTAGGTATTCACATTCCATTTTAGAGCCAGTGAAAATATATGAGTTGAACAAGATGGAAATTTGAAATCACTTGCATTGTTTAAATGTTTTTTTACAAGAAAACAATAAATGTTTTATTACAAGAGTTATCAAAACTCTCCTGCAAATAAACATTTTAGCTGTTGGACAGAAAGAGACACATTTCCTCTCACAAACTACAGTCTTTGAAGTGATGGAGGAAACTTATACAGTCTATGAACTTCAAAGAGAGTTGAGGAGGGGAGAGAAAAGGTGAGGATCACCCCCAACACCTGACCAGCCCTGACTCCTTTTGGAATGGCCTTCTCATCTGAGATCCAAAGTCTGTCTTGATCTCTGAATGCTCTTAAAAGTGGCTGAAGTTGGCAGGCAAGTGAGAGTAGCTGCCCTGTCATCCATCCCTAACTCCCTATTTAATTTGGTATATACGTAAATTGTGAGAACATCCAAATATTGATTACAGTCTGTGGGAACTGGCTGCTTTCTTCAGATGGAACGAGATCCTTTGATATGTACCTCTGTCAAACGCTGGAGAGCATCAGGCTGCTGTATTTAAGTTTCATGCAGCTTAGTGATGTTTTTCTCCAAAAAAATTATTTTATATGTTAATTTAAGCATCCAAATGCAGAATTTGGAATTAATGAAAACCAATTTTCACATTTCAAAAACTTAAGGAGATTAAATTTGTAATTACTTAATTATGGTCTATGAAATACACAAGAAAAACCCCCTGAGTTTTGAGCAAAGTTTTTTTTTTTTTAATAGAAGTTTTATAGCAGTAGGTGCTTTGAATTGTCCAGGGTTTGATTTACAATAGGGAAAAAAGCTCTTGAAAAATTTGTTTCTACTGTTAATAAATAACTCAGAGCTGAAGCTTCAATTTTCAGGAGAGCAAAAAATAGATTATATTAAAGAAGGGCTGGAAAAATAAATTTTCACTCTCATGGAAAAGGAACAGATTGTGTCTCTTAGTGACTTTGGATTTGTTCAAATGATTTTGTAGTCAGTTCGGAATGGATCTGAGTTGTATCAACATTTATTATTATTACTAATATCTGGATTATAGTAAAGCAAAAAAATATAATGCTCATGAAGGGTTGATACTGAGGGGATGGAATATTTGCACACACACACCTCAAAATAATTAAGAATGTATCCAAACATTCTGGCCAAAATGAGCTATATCCTCCTTAATTTCCTGTTGTTGTTTTTCCCTAGACAAACTGAGCTGAAAAGAGACATTGATTTAATTTGGTGAGGGATGTGCTGTCTGTCTGATGCCTTGTTTTCTGCTTGCTCGTGTCTTGCCAACAATTATCTTGTCAAGAGGTAATGTAGGCAACAGAGAAGCAGTTACAAAACTTCTGATAAAGGTAAAGCTTCCACTGCAATAAAGCTTGACCTAAAAACAATCATGTTATTATTTAAAGAACTTATGTGCTTGTTTTCCTGTAAAACAAAGATTGCCTTTAGAGCTGACATTTTCTGGACCCGAATCCCTGCGCGTTAATGCAGATCATGGCACAAAACAGAATTAGACCTGAAATGAAGATTAATTAGAGAGGCATGGTCTAGAGCTGTGTCTGTGCTGTTTTTTCAGGGCTGTTTGTGGAAATAGATGTAGCTGGAATGCTCTTGCCCTCATGGTGTCCTTGTGGGACTGGGCACGGTGGCAGCTGGGAGCAGCTTGGGACATTGCACCCAGGTGCCCTGCCAAGGCAGCAGTGGGTGCAGCAAGGAGTGATCTCTTTTTAGACTGTTATTGATTAGTGTAATCAGCTTTAAACTCTGAGCAATTGTTCTCCATCTGTTTTAGCTTTAAAGGTTTTTGTTTCCTGCTCGGATCAAAGAAAGCTCTAGCGTCCAAAAGATGATCTGTTTCTTTCCAAAAATAGCAGTTGGGAGTATCACCTCTCCCTCCAGTCCTTGGCTTATTTATATCCTGAAATCATCTTGGGTAAAACACTGCTGGTGCTTTTGCTGTGTGTGTGTGGCTATTTGGAATCTGCCCAGTGGGAAACTCAGTGTTTGTGTAAAGTCTGGCATATATGGATGTACACAAGTGCCATATATAGAGGCTCTAAATATATGTAAATATATTAAAATCCCTTTAGACATTGAATTTCTTGATGCAATGACTTATCCGACTTGGTTCTACTTCTACCCATTGGACACACTTAAGGGGGGAAAAAGGATCCTTTTTTTCTAGATCCAGCTTCAAATGCTGCAGAACCATCAAAGTGTGAGTGAGCAAGGTTGGGCACACCGTGGAGGAGTGGCAAATTTGATCTGTTTGTTTTAGTGCTGCAGAGTAACTTTTGATTGTGGCAAGCTTGAAAGTTTTTATAAAAATATGTATGTCAGCACTCAGGCAGCAAGCTGGCTTGTTGAGGATAGAATTTTGGCTGGAAGATGTCTTCTGTACTGAGAGGCAGTAAATGTAAGGATTTAGGCTAAAAAGGCAGAATGAGTTTGAATTTACTACTTGGATTTTTCTTTCAGAAAGACCTGGAAACTGATTATGCATTTAATAATGCTGAGGCACAAGATGGCCGAAACATTTTCTTTCTTTGCTTTTGTAGTTCTTTTGTAAAGGTTACAATATCATCTTTTGGAGCTAGTTCAGACACTCCGGGTTTTATTTCCATTTAATTTAACAGCAAATATTGAAAGTATGGTAATGTTATTTGCCTTAAGTTTGGGGTGTGGGAGAGGCAGAAGCCTTGTGTTTAGCGAGAAAAGGAAAAACTTTAATTAGAAAGTTTGTATCTCTTAATACTTGCAATGTGCACAAATTAAAAAAGTTCTTAGATCTTTCCTTAAATAAAGGAGACATTAGCAGTGTCACAATGAAAATACTTTTACCAAAGGTGTGATTTTGCACATTTTGCTGAGTTATGATGACATCATAACTCATGTTTTGTTGTGGTTATGTTGGCCAATTATGAGTTTATTAAAAAAAAACGGGGGTTTAGTGACACTTCTATACATATTTTATTGGCTTTTGGTAGTAATTCTAGAAAATTGTTTCTCCTTTTGTTGAATGAGAGTTTCAGACAAAAATTACAGAATACTTACCACCAGGTCTGCACACAAAATACGCCCCCATTTCTTCTGAAGACAGAACTAATTGTGGCACTCAGTTCCAAGGGCACTAAATCACAACGGCACTAAATCATTAAATTTCAATGTGTGATGTTCCCCAGTAACATTTTTGATGATTAATTTCTGATACTTGCCAAATTACTGGGGCCATAACCGTTTTTCTGATCTGTATCTTGTTTTCAGACTCTTGTGCAATGTGACCTTGCCCTGTACTTCTGAACATTGTGTTGTGGCTCTAATTCAAGTGCCTTAATAAAAATACCAGTTCTTTGTTAAAATTAATGCAGAAATAATTGTGACTAATGAATGACTAAGAAAACAGCAATGGTGTTCCTAACAGCTCATGAGAAGAAAAAGAAGCAAAATGTTGAAGTAATTTTTGAACTTTTCCTGCCTATCCTTAAATATTCATGGAAGTTTGGAAATGAGTGGTGGCATCTCATTGCCATGGTGACCAACCCTTAGTGTGACATGAGTGTGACACTCAGTGTAAAGCAGAAACCTGGCCACGCCTTCAGCTGCTGCTTTTGTTTACATTTATGTGGGCTATGAGGGAAATATTTTGCTTTCCCCATTAGCCATGAGGAATGTGCAGCAGCTAAAGCCACAGAAAGATGTAAGGGGAGGGTAGACAAAAAAATGCCAAGGTAAATATAATCTTTGATTGTTATTCACAAAATTATGGAAATGCAGATTGTGGCTGTCAGCTGCCAGAATGAAGATGCAGAAATCTTTATATTGGCTGGTACAGGAATCTTCCAGTTGGCACTAATGCCAAGGATGCCATTGCATTGTGTCAAGGAATCATGGATAAAAAGTCAGGACAAGGATTTATGCCATACCTTTAGTTTTGATTGTTATGGGGCTCTCTTTTTCTAGAATTTAGCTTCTGCTTGAATGTCTAATTTTTTTAACCTGTTTGATTCATAATTTCAGAACTTTGCATAAAATACTTTGAAATACATACTAGAGGCTATAGTGCTTACAGCAAAGCAGGTTAAAGTTAGTTTAAATAACTTTCCTTCTTCTGCAAATATTTGAACTTTTTATCTTACATCAATGCTTCTGAGCATTTTGTTGAATAGCCCCTGTTTTATTGTGGTAAAAATAATGATATTTTCATGGGTGTTATTCACCAACACAAAGTCTCAGTGTTAGCATTTTGTTAAAACAAAGTCCTCACGACTTATATTGTCCTTATATTGAAGAGAAAACTTTGAGACTGGGATATTTTAGCTAAATAAATATGAGCTTTCTTTATGTGCAGCAGGAATGGGTTAACTCTGGTTGGGGAAGAACAGCAGTGTTCTTTTAGCTTCCCTTTGAGCTTTGGTTCCCCTTGTGCAAAGAAACAAAATAGGAAAAGGTCTCAGATCGCTCTTTGTGGGATGGAAGGAGGGCAGGGCAGAAAAATGTGTGGTCTTGTTCCCCCTCCCTCCACTCACCTCCTCCTTGGAAGTCTGTAAAAATAGATTTTTGCTGTGTCAGCTTGTGTCCCCTTCAAAGGTCAAAGTCAAACTCTACTTCTACCTTCTAGTAAATAATTTCTATGTGTAAAACTCTCCTCTTCTCCTGGGACTTGATGGCTTTGTACCCTTTGGCAGAGATGAACCCTCCAGAGCCGTGGGTTTGAGGAAAGAGCAGCTGGATTTGTGCTGGCTGCATGGGATATTAATACTCGTTCCTTTTTGGGCCACTCTGCAATGAAAAAAAATTTTAAAAAATCAAGCCAGAGGGCTGACAGAAAGTTGGGGTTTCCAGTACCTGAGCAGTGCACCTTCACACCAATTCCTTGCCACAAGGTCCAACAATTCCCCCATTCAGCATTTTTAAGGTCACAGGCTGCACCACGAGCTTCCTTTAGAGCTTCTTCTGGAGGCACCTCCAACTCTGTTCCTAGAGCACAGCTCCCAGGAAATTTGGAATCTGGGATTTTTGGGTGTTTATTGGGATTCTTTCTTTCTGGATTTCTCCACTGGAGGATGTATAGTGCTGTGTAAAAGCAATGGGAATGCCCAAAATGCAATGCAAAGGAGAGAAAAAAAGAGAAAGCTATAAACCTAATATGAGCTGATGTAAGCTGCCAAGGAAATGGCAAAGGGCTAAAAAATGGAATAATTTTTTCTGACAAAAAAATGAAAGGCAAATATAAGGTAGAGGACTGTGCAAGAACCTTTTGCACTCTCTCCTGAATCTGCTTTGTCCTTATGCCTGTAGTGAGACCTTCCCTGGCAGCATTTGTGAAGGGTATTTTTGTGAAAAGACAGTTTAAGAAATGAAGCAGTGTGGAAGGTGGAATTACCATGAATTGTTTCTTTCTTCTGCCCTGATCAGAGTCTGCTTCTCTCTCTGGCAATCCTGCTAGTTGCAGAGCAAGACAGGCAATTCAGATTTGAAGATACAGATAATTTTTTTTTCCTGTTTATGTTAAATGTAAAGGTTTAGAGGGCTCCAATCAGGATAATTTGCCTTAACAGACAGTGTGACAGCAGCAGCCACGTGCTACTGCCAGCCACCTCCAGTTCTACCTCATCCCGTAAAACATGTTAGCCCCAGCATGTTTTGCAACACCAGCGACAATTTATGAGGGAAAAAATTCTTGCTAGTCTTTAATTATCTATCTTGAGATATTAGTTGCATGCTTCTACTTACTCCCACCTTTATTCCTTTGTAACAAAGAACCTTTGCTGAATAATGAAACCATAGCAAGGTAGGAGAGCTGATGTTTCTGTGGGTATATGTTATGGCACTGCTGGAAATTAGGGCTGGAAATTAAGTAATTAGAAATATTTGACGCAGAATCAGCTCTTGAAGTTCACTGCAACCCACTGTTTTCTAGCTGCTTTTTATGAAGCAAGAGCATCACTAGAGATAGTCTCCTATAAAAAATAGGCTCTTTAATTCTCCTGTTTCATTGCTGCACTGTGTGATCTGTCCATGTTGTTGAATAATTTAGGTGAATCATGCACACTGATTGTAATTTGAGTGAAAATAATTATCCACATAGTTATTGACTAGCATTGAAGTATTGACTGCTCACCTGATATTGTTGTTGTGATTCCCCTCAAGTTCTTCTGCTCTCTGCCCCTAATTATTTCATCTACAGATCCTTTCCAGAAGTTGCAAGCATGAAGGTGGAAGCAGAAATACTACTTGATATTTATATTCAGTGTGATCCTTTGCAGACAGCTGCTGTGATGCAGTTCAGCAAAGCTTCAGGAAAGCTAAGGAGTAATCACCTGGGAAGTTGGATTTGAACTTCTTGTGGTGGGAGAGCTGAGGGCTCAGCCTGGGAGCTCACGGGGGCAATAGAGGAGCACGTAATGCAGCAAAGAAATAAATTATTAGCATAATGCAAAGTAGAAAAGAGGAACCAAGAAGGAACTGATGCAAGATGGGAGAAACCAGAACACTCCGTTACATTCATGGTAGGATTAAATTTAAGAGCAGCTTGGAGACTACACTGCTTAATTAAGCCTAACAGAGTTAAGGGAGCTGTAGCTGGACATGCAGCTGCCTGCTGATGGAAAAAGTCAGGAACCCAAAAAAACTTCAGAAAATCAGCAGGAAGAAACTACTTTCTGTTGCTGAAGAATTGAGGCAAAAAGGTCATCTGGCTGGAATTGCAAGTGAATAGCAAATTAACTCTTTGTTCTTGACTTATTTCCTGGAAGGTTCTGATTAGGAGTGATTCTTTGTTCCTTCAGTTTTTCCACCGTTTATTCGAACTGAAATGATTTCTGTGTGCAAGTATTAATTCTGCACATATGTTGGATGGAAAATTTTAAATGCATAGGAGGTGAACCAGAAAATGTCACATTTTTCAGCCTGTTTCATTTATATGTTTCAGTGATGTGCAGTCCTGAGGAAAATTTGATCTAAAAGTGTTACTGTGCTTTTTTTTCTTGGGGGGGGGTAGGGGAAAATGACATTATAAAGATGGTTGAAGTATGGGTATAATTCAAAAATCCTCATGTCTGATCCCTTAAGGTCATTTTTCAGTAGGGGTTTTTACATCTCTTATGTTCTGTAAGTATGTTATGCAGCTATATCAGGCAGAACTTAAAAACATAGACATGTAAATAGCGTAAAGAGAAAAAACACATTGTCAGAGTTAAGCTGCTTAATAATAGAAAGACTCTGGTAAAAAATAATCAGTATATTTTAAAGAGCTTAAATGTGCCACTTTATGTTTCCATGTGCATAATGTGCTGTTGCTGCACTGGAAATGGAGGAGCTGTGGAGCAGCTTAAAGTCTTCTACAGAATTTAATTCCTATATATTTGCCAACGTGGAGAGCAAAACCCTCCTGGAAGACTGTGATCTCTGCACACAGATGATGTGCTGTAGGAGAGAATTAATATTGTCAGAGACATCTAGAGAACATATGCAGAAAGTTTTCAGCACGACTGCAGCTGGCAGAGGAGACAGTAAAAGATTATCCCAGAGATGCTCCAGATTAACATGGTGAAAGGGTTGAGAGAGCAGGGCTGAGAAATCAGTGCTGAGTTTTCAGTCCTGAGGAACTGGGGCTTTTGGAGTGGTCTGTGCTCCGTGCTGAAAGGTGTTCTGTAGATCTCCAAGCAGGAAGCATCCCAGATTCTTCTGGGAGGAATCACTCTTCTGCCTTTCATTCCTCAAGCCTGCCCTGTCGGGACTCAGACAACTCAGAATTTTGAAAACAGCTCATCCCCAGCTGTACTAGGATTGCTGCAATGGTATTTGCTGTAGGATAAGATAATCTTCCTATCTCTCCACCGTTGTCACAGATGAGACCTGGAACAGTTTCCAGTTCACAGGTCCATATAGACACTTGTTTCTCAGTAATGAAAATTTGGGGTCTGGAGTGTCTAAAATCTCCCTGAGTGTCTGTTTTGAGCTTAATCTTCTTAAAATGGAGTTAGAATGGTGCTGGAGAGTAAACAACATGCAAGCAGTTGATAACAATTTTTGATTTATATGCTGCACTGAGCCAAAACAAAGGTATTCCAAAGGTTTTAGCCATGGTTAGTCCTCCAGCAATAACTGCAGCTTGACATCCCCAAAGCCAAGAAAGAAGAGGTAATGGCTCTGTTAGGAGCTCCAACTTCTAGCTGGGTTTTGAGGCTGCTTGAAAAGAATGAGATGGAATGGGAAAAGGGAGAACTTTAGAAGAATCTATTACAATTAGAAGGCAAAATGGAGCTCCAGGTTTGTACTGCTGTAAATGCAGGTTAGACACCTTTTGCTATTGGCATGAGTTTGGAGCTGCTCTGGTTTAAGTGCTGGCTTGTGTGTGCTGTATTAAACAGACTCTCACAGACAGTGGGAAGTGCCTGAAGTGCTTTACACAGCCCATGGAAATTGGCATCCTTAGGGGACTCCCTCCCCGCTCTCATAATTTCGCCGCTTCATTTATTCACTAAATGACTGTTTCTCTGTGCAGCTGGGATAGGCACTTGAGGGGCAGCAGATCCCTGTGCTTTGCTGTTCTCCAGGCAGCTGGGCCTTCTGCTCCACTCACCTGCTCCCTGCACCAATGACTCTTCTGGCAATCATAGCCAGGAGCCACAAGAATATATATATTTTTTAATAGCACCTCTAAGGTTTAATTTTTTTTATATATCTGAGTTTTTAATTCTACATCTGCCAGGTATTGCTAGAAACTGTTGTAATAATATCTGTGGTAAAATAGAAAAAAAGGAACAATAAGATTTCTTTTAAAGGATGCTTTCAAAACTGATTTTACTGAAGATGATTTCTGTCTCACAGCTAGTTGCAAACATGATGAGTATTCTGATGAGAATTGTATAAAGTTAGTGACTTCTGTGATGAGGGCAGAAATTTTAATTATAGGGAAATGCATACTGCATTATTCCTGCCTTTGTTAGAAACTCCCATTTTTTACTTTTATAAATGCCTTTTCTTACAGTCTTTTAATGGATTGTAAAGTAATTTGAGTTAAAACTTTTTTTTCATCATAGAAATGGATGTTCAGAAAAAAAAATCATCTCAACAAGTCCATAACTTAACACTAGTAGTTTCAGATGTGTCTGACTGAGAACTAGGAAAATGTGACAGTTTTTTTCTCATTTGCATCTGGACAATTAATGTAAACCTCAGGTTCTGAAAATGTTGTGTGTCCTGTCTTGTTTGAGTAGCTCTCACAGCTCCAGCTGGAGCACTTCCTTTGGAAACTTGATTCACCAACTAAAGTTTTGCTGTCAAAAATACTTCTTGCTGTTTAGCCTGCACTTTCACTGCCAGGAATATTTCTTGGTGTTCAGTCTATATATGACCTTCCTTAAGTTCCTTGCATATCCTTCAAAAACTTCCATAAATAGGCTTATGTAGACATCCTACTCCTTGGTGGTTTTTTTTTTTTTAGTTCTTGATTTTCTCTCATAATTGGCTGGTCCTGTTTCTAGTTAACCAACATATCTGGGCTTTTTAATCCCTTAAATAATTATTTTGTACAGGAGAAACATTTTATAAGGTATGTGGCTCATAAATGCACTTCATATGTGTGTGTGTGTGCATTTGAAGTGAAAATTCGATTAAATATGTATTTAAAGTAGTTAGGATGTAACAGGAGGCTTTTTGAGACGAGATTCTTCCAGGATCGACCTCAATACAGGAATTGTATTAAAGTTTTATGAGTACTTTGTACATCCTGAAACATTAACTTGCTTCTGACCAGCAATAAATATGTAATCTTGGTCGCTGGATCCTCCACAAGGTTGGGTGATGGGTTTTTGTGTACTGTCTCTTAGAAAACGAAGATTTTTCCTCATGACCATGGAAAATATAACTAGGTCCTGCTTTTAAATGCTTCCCAATAATGGCTTATAATTGGTAAATGTGTTGGTTAACAACTAATGATGCTTCATTCTTCTGAAATATTCCCTGCAAATAGCTCAGTCCAAATAAAGTGCTGGGTTTATTGATCTATGTCCTATTCTTTCTCTTTCATCTTGCTGCAGGTCTTTTCATCCTTCTCTTACTGCTGGGATTCATCAGTTTTAGTTTACATCTGCATTTGCAAATGACTCTGAAATACAAGCTGCTGCTTGGAAGCTGGGAAGTTTCCACCAGCTTCACTGGGTAGGCTCGGAATTCGTACTCCAAGGATGCTAAGGTTTCTGTCTCTCTTCCTACTCCCCTAAAGGGATTACTCACACAGTTAATTAAAAAAGCTTAGTGACTGTTTCCATAAGGCACTATTCTGGCACTGTGGAAGGACCTAAATATAGCAAGTTTGTTTTTTTTTTTTTTAAATAAGAGAAGTGACTTTTTGCTGTGTTTGTTATTAAAGACATTGCAGATAACATGCAGCATTCTTTTGAGATAATCTGCCCCACGGTCTACATAAATTTCATTGCCACTTTTGGCCCATTTTTTTTCTTGACCAGTAGGAAAATACAACTACAAATCAGCAACAAGTACATTTTGTAAACATGGAAACTTAAACTGATAAGAGAGAAGCCGCAAGTTAGTACGTGTGGAAATACTGGGAATACGCCTACAATATATCTGGGATGTTTGGCGCCTGTATCTTCACGCGAGCAAGCAGTTGTTGCTCTGGCTGTTTGTGTTTGCTTAACCTTCCTTTATCAAATAAAATCCAGAGCAAAATACAATTTCTGTCTGAGACAAATATGACTGGAATCCCCATGAAAGACTCTAAAGGTCAGTTCACCTGTTTTGAGATATTGTTCCTCGGTATCTACAGCGTCTTAGTGACATTAAACAGTACAACGTGTAGGTTGCTAGAAGGTACCCCAGTGTTATGTATTTAAAGCACAAGCTTTAGGCTATAAATGAATAAATAATAATAAAAAAAAAATCTGTGGTGAAAGACTTCCAACTCTGACCAGGATTTGTGGCATAAGTATACTGTAGAAACTGGATTTAATTTGCCAGCAGCAGAACTGCAGATCTGGGATGCTCCTGGCCCTTTGTCTGCTGGTGTGGTCAGATGTGGTTCTCACCAAGTCCAGGGACTGTTGCTAAAGCTGGCTTCCACACCTATTTATTTTGAAAAGAAAAATGGGGAGTGCTTTATGCATAAATGGGCAAATATTTGCATTTTATAATAGTTTACTTAGAGATTAGAAAAACTGAATCATAATGAGGTGCTTTTATTCCTTTGAAATGGAGTAGAATTTTAATTAGCCTCATTTCTTATTTAGGAAATATGGCAGTATAGGAGGCATGCTTTTGTTATATATTTTACTTATTTTGCAGTGAGTTTTATATGAAGTTTCTTAACTAATATTGAAATAATTGATTGGGCATCTACGCAGGTAAATTTATTTGAATTTGCAATTCTTAGCTAGTTAATTTATATGGAGGGAAAAAGTGATAGTTCTGCAAATCAGTGGAAGTTGGGCATGTAATAACCAGGGTTCCCTCTGAAAATTTCCTTCCCAGCGTTAATCAGTAAATGGGAAACCTTAAGTGAGCAATGGAGTGAACATGTGTATGTAAGTAACTACAGCCACATATAGATATAAATCTGATATTTCAGTCAGCAAATCTGATATTCCGGTCAGCAACAACCCACAATAGTGAAAGAGTAATTTCAGCTGGCAATGAGAGTTTGGGGGAAAAAAAAAAAAAAAAAA
>VWZP01007080.1:521305-668213 GCA_013396995.1 Dicaeum eximium
AAAGCAAACTCAGAGGGGAATTAAAGGCTGAAATGAGAGATGTTTCTGTAAGTGACTGCTTCCCTATGATCACGATAAGATTATGTTCAGTTTCTCAGGAGATGTGTCTATGATTAAATTTCACTCCTGAACTACCCTGGGTTCAGCACATGATTGAGTCACCTTGAATCCAATGATCATTTAAATGAGAAAAATCATGTTCAACATGAAAAATAATCATTTTTACTTCGTGTAACTCGTTTATAACATGCCCCTCTCTGTTACACACTGCTACCAGAAACATTCCAAACTGATGGAAAATACATGGGAGTTCAAGTGTGAATGAGGTTTTACTGCTTTTACTTAACTGTGCAAGAAGTTGAGTACTAATATTCCAAGCATATATTTTTAAGAGGCTTTCCGTAATGCAGGGCAAATCTGAGAGAAGAAAATGTTAATTTCAATATACTGTGGCAAAGGGAGCATCTGTTACTTACACCTGTATTGTGTTTATGTTGCTTGATCCTTCAGTAAGGTGCAATTTTTATCTCAGAGTACTTATGTATAGCTTTAGGGGGAAAAGGTGGTGTTCCCAACATTTACAGCATTTGTTAGGAAAAAATACTGAACAATCTCCTGTCAGGTGCTGAAGGTCACCAAGGTACAGACTAAGCTTTGTAGAGGTCAGAATCTAAGAAAATTCTGGTTTGGGCTGAAAAACCTTCATTGGAATGTAAGTGGCAAAGCAGAGCAGCCTCCTGCAGTTCATCTCAGACTTGCACAGTGACACACTGAGTTGTTGCTGTAGCAGAGTCAGGGCCACACTTCATGAGATTAAATTCTGTGATTTTATTTTCTTGTTCTTATGTCTCTCTCAGCATAATTGAGTTATGGTCTGAGTTTAAACTTCTAGTTTAGTCATAAAAAAAAAAGAAAAAAAGAACCAGAACCGAGTGCAACAAGGCTTTGAGATCTCCAGTCTTATCACATTTTTATCACTGGCATGAGCAGCTTGAAACACAATTAACCTGTTATCAATATCAGGTTTTATTTATCCTCGTGCTCAAACCATTGATGTTATTGATCTGCTATAGGGCTAATCGCTCCTCTGTGCAATCTAGGAAGTTGTTACATTGCTTCTCTCCATGGCACTGATGTGTTTCACACTGCAGATCAGGAGCAGCACAGTACAAATGGTAATAATTCCTGTGGTGAGATTGTGTGCTGGGGAGATAAGGACAGTTCATTGTTGCTGGGAAGGAAATTCTCACCACCACAGACTTGTGTTTCTTTCTGGCCACGTTGGAAATATTTGAATTTCCACCCCTTGTATTAATTTTGGGGAAAAGGGGTTAAAAAATGTTGTCCTAATGATGTATTAATATCACTAAATATTTTATTTTGCAGCTGTGAAGTTAAGCAGAAGTGAAATGAAGAGCATCTTGTAACGAGTACAGGTAAGGACTTTATCAAAAGTATGAATTCATTTTGTGTTGAAAATAGGGATTTTATACTTTTTTACGGCCTAAAATGGGGTCCTAGCAAAGTCTGAGATTTCTGTATCATTTTATATAAATATTCAGGGTCCAGGGCTGCTTCTGGGAGCAGTGGTGGTAATCTGACACATGTGTCTGGGGCACTGGAAAAGAGATGCATGATGATTATCTGGAGGCAATAGCTGGTGTCCAACAAAGGGTTTTACCAGCTGACACTCCACTATTTTAAAAGATGGAAAAGTAGTCTTGAGAAATATTCCTGCATAACCAACCCCAAAAAGTTAATATTCATGGAAAAGCCACTATAAAATGATTGCAGAAATGTTTATAGGTGATTCAGTGGCCAAATTTGTTTTTTTTTTGGGGGGGGGAGTTTCTAGATCTTTATCTTACTGGCTGTATGTGGAGTGGCACAGCCAAGGATTCCTTGTTCTGCTGCACAGAGGGGTAGGATTGGCAAAGGAAAGGATTGGCAAAGCAAGGCAGGGAAAAGGAAAGAAAGGGAGGGAAGGGTAAGGCAGGGTCAGGGAGGATAAGGTAATAGTTGGGTCAGCAAGCAAAGGGTGGTGTGGGCAAGAATAAGGCAGAGGAGGGGTAGGCAATAAATTACTGTTTAACCTGTAGAGCACGACTTCATGAGGAAGGTGAGTAAACAACTGAAAATACCAAATATCAGCAGCCGATTCTCTTTTAGCTTTCCCATAAAAGGTTAATTATTTTAAATTATTTTAATTATTTTTTCATGCAATCATTAAAACACAACAGGGGACAGGAGCAAGAGAAAGAACAGGTCAAAGAACTTTTACATCAATTAGATGCTTTCAGCTCAACAGGATCTGATGAATTTTTCTCTAGGGCATTTCAGGACTAACTAAGGCAATGTCTGTGCCTAAAATTGGGTAAAATCCCAGACAACTAGAGAAGGCACAAAATAAGCCTTATTTCCAATGACAGATGGAATGCAGAGAGTTTCAGGAAATATTAAGCAGGCAGGCTAATTACAAAAAGCAGAGAAGATGCTGTAAATTTAAATGATCCATATGTATATATGTAGAAACTGAGAATAAGCTGCTGATATGGAGGTCTGTCAAAAACAAATCACATCTCTTCTTTGACTGCTCATAGCATGTTTAAATGAAGGGCACGTGAGGTAAGTAGCACATGTGATAAAATTTTGGTGAAGGTTTGTACGTAACCATCCCTAGCATTTTGCAAAAACAAGCAATTAGCACGTGGGCTTAGGAAAATTGTGTAGAATGTACCCACTTTATACAAGGAGCAAAATATAGGCACTTTATACACTCCTCCCCAACTAAAAATAGGTATTTTCCTGTGGTGATGGAAGGATTTCTTCTTCAGGGTTTGTTGCTAGACAGAAATCTGTGTCCTGTAGGGTAGTGAATCTTGTACTCAGGGTGTCTGAGTACATTTCTATTCCTTTTCAAAGTTTCACAGTGTATAAGAGCTGATACCTCATTCATTATGAGTAACTAAATTTGCATGTTAACTGCATACAATAGGACATGTGCAAACCCAAGAGCTGGTGTGTCCTGTAGTAGAAGTGTTCTGCCCCAAAACGTTTTCTTCATTTTGCTGTGCTTTTACTGTAGGAAGAGTCTTCAAAACAAAACAGGATGGGCAAATTAATGGCAAAACTGGCAAATCACATTTCCCTTCGGTGGTGTTTTGAGAAGGTTCCCCACTCCTGGGATTTAGCAGTACTGTCCTTTGCAATCTGAGATTTTCCTGGTTTTGGTGATGATAGATGATTAAAGACTGATTGGGTTTCAATGTGAGCATGGTTTTCAAGCAGATTTGGAAAAAAGCACAAGGCCCCTGGAGTTCATATCTTCAGTTCCAACTTGGATGCAGGGTTTGCAAAGTCCCTCAGCAGCAAGAAAATGACTGTTCTTTATAATTCTGAATTCTTTTTTTACGTTTCATTGCCTGTGCTTTTCATGATGCTTCTGGTTTAATGTAAGTTTCTTTTTTTCCTCTTTTCAAGAGTTCAGTGCCATTGCTGACCTAAAAGCAAATCCCCAGGCTAGTAATCATAAAAAAATCCATGGTCCTGTTTGTTCTGCCGGTAAAAAGTGTCCTTTGACACTTACCTTTTTAATTTTGGATAATGTTTATTACTATTATTATACACCGTGATTTAATTCCTCTGTGCCTTGGAGTGTTAGGTCATTGGGAAGAAGGCATATTTGGGAACTGAGTCTGAAGCCAGTTACCTGCATAATTTTCTGATTTTAGGAAGTAGCAGCTTTCCAGGGACACCATGTTGCCTTCAGAGTCATAAACTGACTTACAAATTTTAACACTCCAATGCTGTGGTCCCAGGAGAAAATTCCTTTACCAGTGTCCTGGGCAGTCAGCTGGGACACACCTCCCATGAAGCTGGAAAGGGTCTCTGAATAGGACCTTGGTGCTCTCAAATTTCATTGTAGGATTGGTCTACCAGGATAAGTTTCCTTTCCCTGAGTACAGCAGGGGCACTACAACACATCTTTGCCATAGGAAACAAGGTTTAGAAACAAGTATATCACTCAACTAAACCCACCAGATGCATTATTTCTTTTAGATTAACCCTTTTTACAATGTCTGGAGTTTTTTTGCCCCTTTCTTAAAGAAGGTGGGTCTTATATTCTCAGGAAGAACAGATTTCTCTAAATAAAAGTAACTTTATTAAATTCCAGTATATGATAAGAATATAATGTTTAAAAGCTTTGCCAGGCCCCACACAAAGTCCCCAGCTCTTTGTCTCTTCTTGTCTCCAGTCATTTAGGACTTGAAGTGAGATAAAAAAACTGTTTATTTTTAAAAATTTCTGTGCTATTCATTAATAAAAAGAAGTTTTGGTAATTAGGCTATGATGACAGAAACAAAATATGCATCAAGAAATCCCATTAATCTCTAAAAATGTAAATGATCTTTTTAGTAGTGTTTTCATTCACTAATACTAGTATCAAATTAATAATATCACAAAGCAACTGCCAAGTTTCTTCTCTCCTGTGTAAGACAAGAGGGAAATGGTATTATTATAATTCTTCTGCTATTTTACAGAAGAAAAAGCTGAAACAAACACACACAGACCCAAAACCAGCTAAACAATAACAACAAAAATCCAAAGGCATCCAAAAGGAATCACATCTTTTAGTGACATTGATAACAGTGATGTAAAATAATATTAGAAGTACTGAAATTAAAGGCATAAAGACATTTTGGAACATGGTTTCCATCATGTTGTGGTGTAGATGTGGGGTGGGAGAGGTTATTCTCAGCAGCTAACTCTGAGAAAACTCCTCTCCCTGGATTTTCTTGCTCATTGAGCTGGAAGAGGGTGGCTAAAATGGAGAGTTGCCAGAGTAGCTTTAATTAAAATGCAATTCTGAACCCTTTCCTGGAGGAAATTGTTCTTTTTGGTTGTCTCGAGAGGGAATGCAGACCAGGGGAGATAAGCTGAAATTCATGTTTCTGAGGATGCTTTTTATGTGCAGTTTACTGGATGTCATAAAGCATTCGTGCTACAGTAAATTTAATACAACCTTCTTAATTCCTGCTGTCACACAGCCACAGAAGGCCTGAATTTCTGATTTTCTGTGGCCTCTCGATGCTTTTGGAGCAGCATGAAGTGACCCTGGAACAGGCAAAACTGCTGGCTGGGGAATCTTGATCTTGGCATAAAGCTGGCAAAACATCTTCAAACTTTGCTGTGGCGGTCCCCAGTTTTCTGTCATTTTAGGAATGGGAGAGGGGAATTATCCATTGGGATGGAGAAGCCAGGAAGGAGGATTGAAGCCCATGTTGTGGGAGATGAGGATGGGATGGCAGATGTGAGACCTAAATGTGTATTGGTGGGAAGCCAGGGCACAACATGCTCCATCTGCTCCTGACTGCATGCTGTGAGCCAAGCAGCTGAGAACTCTGTGTTATTAAGTGCAATCTACCCTCTGGGGCAGGAAATCCCCTCTCAGGAGAGGAGAATAAAAGGGACAAGCCTTAAAAAAAAAAATTGTTTTACCCATTCCCTGGATAAGGAATGAGATGTGCTGAAGGGATGTGAGAGCTTTCCTTGTGGAGTGCAGTGAGGGTTGGGGTTATGATCCCTCACAAGGGGAGCAGCATGCAGCTGAAAGCTGTGGGGATCATGCTCAGGGGAGATGACCTTCCCCAGACAGCAGTGAGCTCTCAGGAGTTTGTCAAAATGTATCACACGTGTACATATCTCTGTAGGAATGCCTGCTGCAGGGGAAAAACTTCTTGTTGCTGTCTGCTTTCTTCTGTGTTTGACAAAAAAAAAAATTCTCCAAGTAGCCCGTCTCCTTGAACACTGCTCAGCTTCCTTCCTCTCTTCCAGGCTGCTCTGGGCTGAACTAAAACAAGTTCCATTTAAAACCTATCCAGATTGCATTTTTCTTGTTTTTCCTCAAAGCCCAGACACCTACTGTCCATGGGTAGCAAGTGAGCCGAATTAGAGTCTGTTTATGAGAAACAGAAATGTATGCCATATTTTACAAAATGCTGTGCATGTCCTAATATTTTGCATTGTAGGAGCTTGGCTGCAGTACCTCACAGAAATGTGCATTTCCTTTCCTTGCAAAACAGACTGCCTCGTTGGAATAAAGGGGAGGTTTGTGCTGAGAATATAAAATGCTTCTGTCTATCCTACTATTTAGCTGAATAAAGACAAGAAGAGCAATAAAAGAAAATTAAAAATAAGATTTTTGCTATGCCTTGAAGTGGCAGAAAAATGCCCAAGTCATATCAATTTCAAGATCATGTGATGCCAGTTAATTGACCTGGACAACAATGCACTGCAGGAGAATGTCAATAGGGTGGTCTTTTTAGGGGTATGTAATCAGTAGTTGCTTTAAGGAGGGTTAAGTCTCAGGACTGGCTTTGTTCTGCTCAGAGAAAGACTGAAAATGAAATATTCTTTATTGATGGAGTCTTAAAGAGTTTATAGGAGCATGGAGAAAAAATTATCATCATAAAAGCAAGAAAGAACGATGTGTTTATAAAATGGAAGTGTCTGTAAAAACAGCTGGTAGGTGATGAAAGAAAGAGGTAAAAGACAAAAGTATTATTGTTTCAGAAAGAGAGGTTGAAGATTGAATTAATTTAATATCTGCTTATTGCTATGGACACAGCTCCTGATCTAAACCTCTAAGTTTCACCTCTGCCCTGTGATAAATGCAATGAATTCCTTCAAGTTCTGCTGAATGATGAAGCTCCTGGATGGTAATTAACAGAAAGCCCCGAAATAAATTCTAATATATTACAATGGTTCACTACAACTGATTATGTTACTGATAATGTAAATATAATTTCCTCTGCTTTATAACAGGAAACTCAATCACTGGAGAAATGGTCCAATAGAAGTGGTGTACCAGTGCCTTTCAGTCTGTTGCTGAGAGCGTGTGGGTGGTGATGCAGCTGCATCTCAGCAAAAACATAAATGCCCCTGGGATTGTACATTCCACTCAGCTTCAATGTGTGCTCTTTTGGCTCTTTCCACTACTCTCTGTAGCAGTGTGGCAACTTCTCGGACAATTCTTGATTGAGGTAGAAAATGGACATAAGATTGAGAAAATTTTTGTACTTTTTAGTGTGTATCTGATCATCTTGAAGTTCTCTTCTCATTTGGAGTATCAGTCCTGAGAGAACAGTAATCTTTGCCTGGCCCCAACAGGACAACTTGCTGTTCAAGAGTAGACTGGGTAAGAGGTAACCATGGAAGCCAGAAGGACTTTCTTTTGTGTCAGAGGAAAGCTTCAGCTGGTTACTATTCCCACTACAGAGGCACTTTACTGATTTACTGTAATCCAAGCAGTTGCTCCTGCCTGTAACTTCACGTGCTCTCTGAAAGCCCACAGCCAAGTGGGATCCGGAAATGTAGAAGACCCTTGGTGAAAGAGCCCACTTCATCCAGAGCTCTCAGAACATGTCACTTCTCAGGGATCTCATCCTGGGGGTATCCCATGGTCACCACGTGCCTTTGAACACGGGGGTACCTGACTTGTGCTCTTAATTAAATTTGAAGAATCACAACCTGCATCGTTTGAGACATTTCCCGAACACCCAGAACGTAAATTACTTTGTGTTTCAAGAATTTTTCTTTCCTTCTGCTGAAACTTTTTGAATGTCGTTCCTGAAATTGGGCTTTCACTGAGTCACAGCCATTTTTCAGTCACTCTAGGCTGAGAGGGATTAGTTCGTAATTGAAGCTGCAGAGCCATAACCAGAGGGTAAACTCATCAACCTCGTGCATATATATCTTATTCTATACAGTAATTGATACGCGTTTATCAGATTTGCCTGGTGGTCTGGGGTGAAGGGAACTTTTGACATTCCTTTTTACTTTCATATACAGCAATTTCATACTTATTATTGAAATAAAAAATATGCTGAGCATTTGCTTTTATGCATTTTTTAATGCACTCTGTCCTTCTATGCTACCTGACATTGGCTGTAAACTAAGATGGAAGAATTTGAATGAAACAAGCGTGAACATAACCGAATAATAGGCTATTAAATTTGCAAGAAGACAATAGGTATTTAAATTAAGGAGACATCAAAAATCTGCATATAAAAATATTTAGCGCAAAGGCTACAACATCTAACAAGATGAGACAAGCAAGAACTCATCAACAGAGGGAGGCTCTAATTGGAGTGGCACAGAAAGGAAGACAAAGAAAACTGACTTTTCAACCTCAGTTGCTTTTTTTAGGGAATGAAATTTGTCAAGAAACCTAGGAGAAATCTCATTCTGCTGTTTACTGCCCTATCATCAAGGTAACAGAACAAAACGTGTTAAAAGAAAAAGGCATTAAAGAAATTCTGCAAAAAAGAAATAGCAATCTGGGATAGATGGAAATGCTCCCTGTGAGTCAAATTAAGCCTTAGAGCAGTATAATACTCTCTTACATGTTATCTTCATTAGCAACTATTCTGCATCCTATTTAGTGAGTATTTCTGTGAGTGGCAGAACGCATGACGCTCGATTTTCTCCAGTGCCATCTGTCGCGAGGAATGTCTAATAATGGTTTAATCTGCTCTGTAAACACTTTTTTTTTCAGTGGGAGTATTAATCTGCCTCTCTTCTCGGTCGTTTCATGCCACCTCTTCTGGCAAACCTGTGAGCTTTGGGTCTCTTGGTGCTTCTACCCCTCTGTCAAATAGGGTTGACCATAAATCCTAGGAGTGGGTGGGAAGTTGGACGTTTGGTGCTTGGAGAGCTACTGGGTGGAGAATGATAGATAATGAGAATCTATTAATTTGGTTTCCTTAGGAAGAAGGGAATTCTGACCTGTGATAGAAAAGGAAGATTATTTCTGTAAATAGGTTTCATTTTCTTGCGTGCATAGGTTCCTCTTTTCTAGGAATGTGGTATTTGTGAGGAGAGGTTTATATTGGGTATTACAAAAAGGTTCTTCACTCAGAGGATGGTTGAGCACTGAACATGCCCTCCAGGGAAGTGGTCATGGCATCAAGCCTGGCAAGAGTTCAAGAAGTTCAATACCCTCAGGCACATGGTGTGACTCTTGGGGTGTCCTGAGCAGGGCCAGGAGTTGGACTTGGTGATTCCTGTGGGTCCTCTCCAACTCAGGATAGTCTATGGTTGTCCTAGGTTATAGCAAGGTGAGGGTCAGTCTCTTCTCCCAAGTAATGAACAATAGGTGAGGGGGAATGGTCTCAAGTTGTGCCAGGGGCAGTTTAAGTTGGATATTAGGAAAAATTTCTTCACAGAAAAGGGTTACCAGCAGTGGAACAGGCTGGCCAGGGAAGCTGCTGAAGCACTATTTCCAGAGGTATTTAAACATTTAGCTGTGACACTTGGGGACCTGGTTTAGCAGTGGACTTGACAGTGCTGGGCGAACAGCTGGACCCAGTGATCTTAAAGGTCCAACCTTAATGATTCAATGGTTCCATAAAGCAATTCCATTAGCTCAAGTGTGGTGGTGTTAATCCTCATTTACATGAGCACTGCTGACAGAAGACAGCAGCCCTCTGTACCTCATCTGAAAACATAATTGCTCTGTGCATTTAGAGATTGATCAGATCCTCCTGGAGTCAAGGAAAAGCCTCCCAGTGATTTCAGGGTTTTGGCACTCGTTAGAGACTTCTCTCTCATTCTGAGCTACAGATAAATAGCCTTAACAGCAATGATCAAGCAATGCTGGTCCTGTTTAGAAGATGAATTTGCTGGGGAAGAGAAATGAAAGTTTATGTGAGAGGTACTGTAATCTAAAGGATAAACCATTGTTTTCTTAACAGCAGTAGTTATCTCAGTAGACTGCACTTTTATCACTGAATAACAAACCATCTTTAAATCTCTGCTCCAAGCTGGCTGCCACTAAAATACTTGTAATGCTTTGAGCAGGTAGGAAAACATGTTCATTAAGGTCAGGGATCAGAGTCTTCTCTTTGGTAGGGAAATCTCCATCAAGTGAATGTCTCTATTATGATAAAATAAGGAAGTAAACTACAAGGAGGTCATTGACTGTAAGAAGCAATTTTCTAGCTCTTATTGCCTCTGAAACTCTACAGTGTAATTCACAAACAAAAGCATAAATCAACAGCAACCTTTTCCAGCAGGTTAGCAGAGAATGGGGAGAGATGAAGGCACGTAACACAGGATATTAAATTGCCATGATCAATTTTCTATAATCATTCTTAAAAGAAAGCAGAACATCTCTTCTTTACAATTACAAAGATATTTTGCAAAATCTTGTGTATTTTAGGAGTGTTTCAGAGCAACCGATATAATAAGTCTTTCTGCTGTGAAAAGTATGAGCAAGCAAACAAACAAATGCAAGCACTCATATATATTCCTCTGCCATGCCAGTGAATTTTTCTATCACATGCATGACTGCTCCCTATTCTGGCACTTATTTTATCACAACATTTACAGAGGCTTCTAGGCCATGAACAAGTTAGTTTCAAGAAAAGTATGTAGAGGCTGCCATGTCTCATAAATACAATCTATTTTCTTTCATCTCTTGATAGTGTATGCTCAACTCTAACAATTCTGCAGACTCAGCTGTTGGGAATATTTATAAATTGCATAGGTTTGTATTTCCCAGCATCTCTCACAGTAAAAATTATCTCAGTGCTTCTTCAGTGAGAAGAGCTTATTCTGATCCTCACTGGCATATATTGTTTGCAATTAAGCTGAATTTAATAGTAGAATGATGACCTTCTGAACTCACATCTTAACTCTGAAAAATCATTATCTTCAAATTGTTATCTACAAATTTCAGGGGTTTGTAGTGTGTTGGAACTAAGGGTATCAGGGGTCCAAGCTGCTCACACAGGCACCTTCCCTTCTGACAGACCCCTCACAAATGTCCCAGTCTGTGGATCATGTGCAGCTTTATAATGATGCCCGTAGTGGCTGATGGACTGAAATTTAGAATGAGAGTGTGCATTGAAGGTTTGGGGTAATCAGTAAAAGAGGAAAACATCTCTGCCCAGGACATAAACCTGTGCTGATTTGGTGGAGCTTCCCAGATAATTAAGGAATCTTTTTGAGTGTGTATGTACATGTGAATTTATAATTAATTAATAAACTGTGCTGTAAAAGCGTCAGGAATAGAAATTGGCACTTGAGAAGCTATCAGAGAAGGAGAAATTGAAATGGAAAATAGAATGTAGAATGTAAGTATATTCAGTAGCAGAATCATAGAAAAAAAAATCTACTCCCATATCTTGAAATTAAACTGTACCTCCTCTTTGAGTTAATTTTAAGGAACTTGCACTGTGTGTTAGGACATTCATAATTAACTTTACCTTTCAGCTGGTGCAATAAGTTACTTTTAGCTGAATATATAATTCTATTCAATGCCCGCATGGCAGATGGTAATTTTTACCTGGCAGAAAAGTCAATAATACAAAAAGCCAACATTTAAGGAGAAAACAACTGGTATTTGCTCCTTTGGACACAGGCAAAAAAGGATGAGGACGAGGCATCTGTGGTGTTCTTCCCCCTGTGCCAGCACTGCTCTCTTTCTGTGGGGTCTCTGAATGCTTTGCTCATCCTCCACCTACTTAAATCATCATTCAAATTGCAATTAAATTCGGAATTAAGTATCCTGCACACAAAATGGAGTAGCAAAGCGGGACCATCTTTGCCATACCGTGTCCTCACAACACTTAAAATTATAAATAGTCACACTCAAGTCAGTAAGTGAAGAAGAAAGAAATGTTTCCTTCATGTTCCATGAATTTTTCTTTCTCCTTTTTGCTGGGTAAAACTTTGAGAAGGACCTTCACTTCCTGTAAGAGACTGACTCGGATGTATCTATAAAAGTTCACTTTTTTGAATCTTTGTTTCTCTTTAAGAACCATTTCAAAAAGGAGGAGATATTTTTCCATTTTTGATATAGCTATTCTAGGAAACCAGTTCAGAATATTTCACCTGTGAAATTAAAGTGCAGAAAACAACTAATATCAGCAAAATACTGTGAGCAATTTTGTTGTTTGACTAGGACAGAATAGGAAAATTGCAACAAAACCTCAGACAAACCCATTTCTTTGATATTTGTGATGTATTTTTGTAAGGTAGGGGTTGTAAAGCAGCAACTTGAGTGTGTACAATCATTTTTCTTTTTATCTGAAGTAATCTTAAACTCAGTCATCTGTGTAGTCTCTGGGTAAAACCTTTCTAAATGAAAAGTGATGAAACACAAAACGAGCAAATGTTAACAGGCAGACAAAACCTTATAAATGGAAATGATGACTAACAGCTTTTTTCTTGTAAATATGCTGATTTAATATGTAATTATAGGAATAATCTATATTTTAGAGATATTTTTTCATATTTCTTCTCTCTTTACATTTTACATATGTTTTGTTATGATATTCACTCCTTCTTAAAACTGCCTCTTACCTTTTTTCTTTTCCTGATAGGACAGGGGGGAATAACTTAGCTGGAGGAGGGTAGATTTAGATATTTGGGAAGGAATTCTCCCCTGTGAGGGTGGGGGAGCCCTGGCACAGGTTGCCCAGAGAAGCTGTGGCTGCGCCATCCCTGGGAGTGTCCAAGGACAGGTTGGATGGGGCTTGGAACAACCTGGGGTGGTGAAAGGTGTCCCTGCCCATGGCAGGGGGGTGGAATGAGATGTTTTTAAGGTCCCTTCCAGCCCAAACCATTCTGTGGTTCTGTGGTTCTGTTTTGGCTTGTCGTCTGCCAGCGCCCTGCACCTCAGTGGTGCTTTTGTAGCGGGACCAGGTGAGGTTCACCTTACTGATTCAACAGTTTTATTTCTTAAATCTTTTTGAAATTGAATTTCTTTGTGCATAAAGAGAAGGGCACTGCCAGCAGGCCCCCTGTTTTCAGCTGAGAATCCCTTCCCATAAATTATCCCAAGTCTGCATAGCAATGAGGCCATTTCTATGGAAATCAGTGAGCTGCTGTTCTTCTGCTGGCTCTCCAGCAACTCATGAACTGCAATTCACATTGTGAGAAGTGCTTAGTGAATTAGATCAGAAGCACAGCTGGGACACTGATAATTTCCAACTCCCTTTGATACATATGCCTCTAAACTTGAGGGTGGGGAAAGAGGCAAGAGGTGCAAGACAGAGGAGGTGCAAGTGATGATAATGTCAGGGGAATTTAATATTTTTGTAGATAATGGATTCTTCCTTCTCTGGTCATAAACACAGGGGGACAGCAGAGACCTTTATCAAAAGGTGGAGTGAGCTCAAATGTTTTCACTTTCATAAAGCTTTTTTACTTTTGGATGATGTATCAGTGAGTCTTATCAATTAAACCCAAGTATCTCCCATACATTAGCAGGTCCTTGCCCAACTAAGAAATCTATCTGCTCTATTTTTCCCTAAATAATGAAAATTTCTGAGAGACGGGCAATGTGCTGATTTGTTAAAAAATATGGTTGACTTAGATTTTATTCTAAAGAAG
This sequence comes from Dicaeum eximium, assembly GCA_013396995.1. Lineage (NCBI taxonomy): Eukaryota > Metazoa > Chordata > Aves > Passeriformes > Dicaeidae > Dicaeum > Dicaeum eximium. The sequence continues at coordinate 534,707 of VWZP01007080.1, forward strand.
CCTTCTTAGCAAATGCAAGTAAGTTCAGGTAGAAATAGTGAGTATTTTTGGTGTGTGGCCTCCAGTGAATAGCAATAATTGCAACAGAGCCATGGGAGAACTTTAGCTTGTATTAATTAATTTTGAACTTCACCATTTAGTGAGTAAAGGCTACAGTTTGGGCAGGGATGTCCTGGAGTGTTAAGTCTATAAATTGGTAATTTGAAACTCATTTCTAATAAAGGAGCTACTGAACTCCTAGGAATATGTGACACTGTACTCCCAGCTACCAGGTAACTGATTTTAGTCATTTTTTCCATCACAAACTGAAGGAAAATTTAGTTGTATGAAACATTGCATATAGCAAAAAAATGCTGTTGCCTATATATGCAGACACCCCCTTTTCAATGTGTGACAGCTTTTGTTTTTTTATTTTGAATGCTCAAGACTGCTTTTGGATCTTAAAACAAATAAATATTCTTTCAGTCTTGTAAATTATTAAAAATTTCCTCGTGATTAGAGGGAACACATTTGAAAAGCAAATTTGTGAGAATAGGAAGAAATAAATATGAAGAATTGTATTTGAATCTCTGTAAAGGCAAAGGGATCTTTTTTCTGTGGACTGAATTACAGCACATCATAACTCAGTTTTTATTGTAAGATCTTCCATACATTTTCATACTTTTAATTGAGTGAGGACTGGGGGAGGGGAAAATATAAAACAAAAAATAGAAGTGGATTGTTTTGATTAGCTGTAATTTGACAGTAAAAAAATATTGGATCGGCTACTTTAGCTGGCTACGGTTGAACAAAAATTTGCCATAATACAGAAAACTTGCAGTTCTGCTCCTCTTTGTAATTAGGGACACTTGAAGGTATAGAAAGGGTTTAGGGTCATTCTGTTTTTTGGGTAGGAATTTGGGTTTTTGAACTGCTGCTGTGTGGATGGTTCCTCACACTCTCTTTTCCGTAAATGAAGAACATTGGTTAGGATATTACAGATTTTCCTTTGCCAGTGAAGGAGCTGCTTGAACTCTCACACTCGACATTCTGGGAGGGGGAAAATATGAATTGCAGACTGGAGGAGCACAGGAGAGGGAAAAAAGGAAGAGGGGATGGTATTCTGATCCTTCCCTGGTAAAACTGACACTGTGTTTATCCCACGGAGTTCCCTAGCTCTGGGGACAAGAAGGCATCGTGCTACTCACTTGTACACTAAGATCTGTCAGAGATATTCATCTTGAACTGTGCCCACCTGGCCATTACTGCATCAGGATGAAATATTGGGCAGTGGCACTTCTGAACAAGAGGAAAATGGAAAAGGAAAAAACAACCCAACAACAAACAAACAAAACAAAGCAAAAAAACCCCAAACAAACCACGAAGGAAAGAACAGAAATAGAGCACAAGTCGAGATTTTTCTTACTACATGAGCTCAGTCTGATGCCTCCCATCTCTCCCCCAGAAAATGCAATTTGGCATGGAGTGTATAAAAAAAAAAATGCTTCAAAGAGCCTTCACAAATTGTGCAGTGCATTTATTTATACACATTTCACCCTGACTCATTACACATCTTCATGAGGCTCCCCAGGCTACGCATAAAAAGAAGAGCAGGCATAAATCAAGCTGGATGCAACTCTTCCCTTCAACAATTTTCAGATCCCACCCCACCCACCCCCACCCCATAATGGACACAGAGAACATATTTTTTCCTTATCACTCACAGAAGGAATACTGTTCCTTGTATTATCATTTTTGTTATCCAATAATAATGGTAATCCTCATTGCATATGTATTTTAAAGCAGGATATAATTGTGGTGATGCAAGCCACTATTTTTGCCATTTTTCATCGAGTCTCTTGAGAATTTAGCTTCCTAGCAAGTAGTTGATATTAAACTTTTCTGTAAACTTTTAAGACAAAAAGTTTCTGGTAAATAATTCTTGAGTGTTTTATCCCTCTGCTTTTCACTCTATGTATGGAAAAGAATCCAACCTCTAAAGTGTGCAACCCAAAGGTATCTTTTCTCCTTTCCTGTGGGGAGAGTATATAAAAAATAAATTCTCTTGGAATAGCCTATTGAAATCAAAATTAAATTCAAAGTCTTCTGAGGAGGGTTTTTTTTTTTTTTTGCAACCTGTATCTTCAGCAATTTTAACAAATTCCCTGTGGGTGGTATTCTTTCTGCCTCATTTTAGGCTTGTCTCCTGAAACAATCTGTCTAGACTTTTTTATGTTCAATGAAGTGAGAGAGGTTTCCCTGGAGGATGGAGCACATGGCACCTAAGTGAGGGCTCTGCTTTGAATTTCTCCTCAGAGAAACAGGACTTGTCCTGTCCCTTGTCAATACAAGGACATGTCTATGTTTCCTCTTTCAAATTTATGAATTTTAGTCACGTTTTGTTGTCCTTTTGTGTTGAGATTGGTCGCTTGGTTTGGTTTTATTTCCTAATAGAGATACTGATCTTTTGGGTATTCCAGATATATTGTGGAAGAGCTCTGCAAGCCAAGAAGTAAGGGACTCCCCCATGGTCTGTATAGCTCCCCAGATTCCTGGCAATATGCTTCCAAAGGGCTGAAAAAGCCAGGGCTGGGGTGCTCCTGGACAAAATTTGAGTAGGAAAGCGGTTTTTGGAAAGTGACAAAGTAAATAGTTTTGATATGAGAGAGAAATGTCTACCAAGGGCATGAAGGGGGACTCGTGATAGAGCAGGATGCTGCTGCTGGGCTTCACCCAAGGTAGACTGAAGTTAGTTAGTTATTCTCCTTTTTTTTTTCCACACGACTGAAGATCCAGCTTTGTCATTTAAAGGGAATTATGTGAGCAGGGAGGAGGGGGCAGAAATTATAAGAGACACCTTTTCCCCCCAAAAACCATTGTAAGCTGAAAGAAAGGTGATTCTTTCCTGCACAGACATCTCTCAGGACTTGTCTTGGGGCATGTTTGTCCAGCAGCTCATGGGTTCTGCCAGAATGCTCCCAGCACACATTTGAGATGTCAGCGGAGGTGAGAATTGAATCTCGCTGTTGTTCAGGTTGGTAAAAAATCATCCAAAATTGTAAATATTAATTAACACTGCCCTTCGCCCAGTGGATACTCAGCCTGTATAGATTAGGAGGATTTTTTTTTTCTTATTTCTGAAGACTCTTGCAAGGAGGGTTCTTTTTCACACCGTTTTGTGGTGGTACTTGAAAATTTATTTAATTCTACTCAATCAGTGCTGATCTCAGTAATAAGTGTTTTGCATTTTTTCCACCTTTATTTTTTTAAGGTAAAAATAACTAAGCACTCTTTCCAAATGGAGTGTGGCATTTATTGAAAGTCTTTGGGTCAAAAATTATTCTTTTTAATATAAAAAATCTGTACGTTGCTACATCTAGCAATTTTGAGCAATGTCAGAATAAATTACAACTCTAGCAACTCAAAATGTTACAGTAGAATATCAAACAAAAGCAGGTGATCAAAACCTGTAGTTGTAAGGACTTTCATCTTCCTACCAATAAAAATCATCAGCTTAGGTAATGACAAAAAAAAAGATTCTTCAGGTTTCATGCAATACAGTCTCCTTTCTTTTAATTTCTTTTTCTTATGATAACATGATTTTAAAAAAAGAATTAAAGCATAATGTACATGAAGTTGGAAAAATGGTTAACAATCACCTATTTCAGTTGTCCTGCATCACTGAATAAATGAAAAAATTTTGGAGGAGGGCTCAAAACCCAGGCTTTTTCTTTTTGCTCGCAACTTTCCCAGCTATTAAGACAGATTGCTTCTTATTGCAGCTCTGTAATATACTGGCTGTCTCTTTGGTGTACTTTTTGAAAGAATAAATGCACTCCAGAAGGAATTACTGCCAGGAGGGAGAGTGCTTCTCTCGACAGCTCCTTGAGCTGTCAGCTGGGGGAAAGTTGCTGATCCTGATGCTAATTCAGCTCACAGAGGTTCAGTCAGCCAACACTGAGCTCCCAGCCCCACGTGGATTTTCAGACAATAAAGGCCAAACAAAGAGGTGTCTGCATCCACATTTGGTGAGCTGAAGATCGCACGGGGGAAAAACTTCCATGGGAATTATTTGGTGGTTAATTCCAGTTCAGCTTGCAGCTGTCCACTGGTTCAGGTCACCCTTCTTGGAGAGGCACTAGCTCATTTTTCAGCACTGTTCCCACAGTTGAACAAGATGGAGCCTCAGTTTATAATAAATATGAGTAATTTAGATAATAATTTGATTGCTTTAGATCAGAAGGGCACTTTTAAAATTGCAGATTATATGTAAATACAAAAATATTATTTATATGATAAAAAATAGGAATAAACAGATATTACGAAGAGTCAAACCTGTCTATCTGAGGATTCACACCAGGTTTGCTGGGGAAGGCTTTCTGAAAATGTCATTATTTTCACTGGAGAGATCTCTTAGAGCATCCAGCTCTTGTCTTATGTCAGATCAGGTCCCACCATTTATATTCATCTAGTCCCCATTCACTGGGTTGGGCACTGCTGCTCCGCTTCCCAAATCTGTAAGGTCTTGCCCATGATAGATATCTAATATCCTTTATGTTCAGTTGAAAACAGAGCACCCCACCCCACAATGCTTTGAAGTAAATTTAATGTTTTCATGTATAATTTGGCATACTTTTGTATGATGCAAATAGTAAAGCAGATTTCTTCATAAAACTACTGCTTCTGGAGATCAGCATGTGTAGGAAGAATGATTGGGTAATTTTTAAAGGCTGAAGGCAGATAATATTAATCTATTTAATTTTGGTTTAATAAACTCAGGTATGACACATGGGTGAACTTATGCTGCTTGTGTTAAAGAGATAAAAATAGGACTATTGGAGTTACTAGGCAAGTTGTTTGCATTAAATATGTTGTTCTCTACTAAATGTCTGTCACCAGTCTGTTGTTGTAATTCTATAATTTTCCTCAATGTTATTTAAGTAATAACAATTTCTCTCAGGGTCAGGATACCAAATACTTCATTTCAGCAATTTAAACTAAAAAAATATATAAATCCTCAGTTATTCAAATGGCATTAAATATTTTTTTCTTTGCAAGATTAGGTATCAGTTTTCTTCTGGTGTCTTGGCATTATCTTTGAAGGAAACCACTTTTGACAGAGGTTTATGTCTCATCTTCCCATCAATACTGGCATAACAAAGCCAGGCAACACTTTTTATACTGTTTAAAAGTCAATGAGTTTGCTTCCTCCCTCTATATGATCTGCTCTGTTGTGATTTAGAAGAAACAGCTGACATTTCCCTAATTTTTCAGTGATAAATCATGACCTATATTGATCAGTACCACTCAGCTGGTATCCCAAAAGCAATGTTTTTCATTTCAGTCTGGTGCAAAGAAGGGAAAAATCTTCCAGATATTTGGTGTTTCTTTAGAAACATTTGGAAATCTGTTTGGGAAGTTGGCACCAAATTTAGATTGCTAACATTGCAGGTAAAGGAGAAGATTGTGCTTGAAAGTGTAAAGAAAACAGAGGTTTAATTACTTGCTTTTTGTGGCTGTTGAAATTTAACTTATTGAAATAGCCTATCATTGCTGCAAGTAACAGTGCCTGGAAGTGATTTTCTGTTTTCTTTCCATCCTTAACAGCTGCAAAGCTGAGTAGAAGTGAAAAACAGAGCTTATATTAATCTGTGTTGAAATTCCAAAGAGGAGTATTTCTAGCGTGAGGGTATTCATCTTTTCCTTCACAAAAAAATACCTTTTAAAGGTGCCACTGGGAATGGTATCTACATATGGATTTTATGTTTTTAGAGTGTTGTGTTTGAGCTGCATCACATGATAAGGAGCCACTAATTTTCTCAAAATTCATACTTCATAGAAGTTCTGAAAGTGAATCATGTGGGCTGGAGACCCCTTGATCCAACATCTTTCCAGTCCAACAGCTTTTTTTCTTTTTTTGCAGAGTCTGATCTAAAAAGCAAGTCATTAAGATTAACTATGATTTAACTTTGTTGTCCTCTAAAAGTAACTCATTCAAACAGCAGGAAAAATATTATATGAATTGTCAAAAAGTTATAAATAAGCAAATGTTTAAATTACATAAAGTTTGAAAAACAGCAGTAATCCAAGTTATTAGCCAATAATAAATAAAGTAGGAAACATCACTATAACTGAATTATCAGCTAAAATCTTTGTTTATCCATGCCTATGACAAAGGAGTGGATGAGAAATAATAAATAAATTACAAAAGCCCAGACATGCTTTTCGGGAAAGCAGAAATACTTGTTCCAGAAGCTTTTCCTAGCCCAGACCCCCAGTACAAGTAGATGGATTTTCCCTTTAATTGAATTCCTCTTTCAGTCTGGTTGGTGTTTCGAACTGCTATTTAAAAGACTCGTCTCCAGGGAAACGAGATCTCTGTGGGACTGAGAGACTCTGACTGACAAATTACAGAGTGGTTGTAGTGAGAAAAAGTGACTCTGGAAAAATGAGACCGTGGGCTTCCATATTTTTCCTCCTCTGGGACTTCACCTGCAGCTGGCTTAGCTGGGAAGTCAGGCAGGGATTTTTCCAGCTGCCAGGGTTTGGGCTCATCATGGGAGCACAGAAACGAGCTCAGCTGTGGTTGTCCCTCATTGCCTAGCTGTGAGACCCGAGGTGGTGGTGTTACCTCTGGTCACATGCTGTGTTCTCCTGGGGGTCAGTGCCTGTCAGCACAGAAAGTGTAAAATTCTCAGTAACCAGGGTTCCAACATAGTTTTCCTAATTTTTAAACATGGAAGGGATACTTGCTTGTTTGTGGGCTCTATATAGTTCAGACCAGCCCAATTCATACTGATCCTTGGTTAGAACCAAGGTTAGTGAGTTGTTGTCACCTTCAGGGACTGCTGGAAGTCTGACAAAGAGCAGGTTAAGTATGGAACATCTTTCTTGGCAGCTACTTTAAATAGGCTGTTCACCATCTGACAGTGCAAAAGGAATATTTCTCCTGTGTGTGTGTACATATATGAGCTAGGTCATATATAAGCTAATTTTTTCTAGGAAAACTGTTGGTAGTGTTTCAAAATCAGATAAACCTCAGGAGCGGGAGTGTTGCTCGGTAAGCAATGGCACAAGAAGTCTGGTTTGTTCATGCTCTCTCATGACTTTCCCTCTGGGAGAACCATTTGGGGAACACAAACCCTGTGAGGAACCACTGAGGGAGCTGGGGGTGTTCAGCCTGGAGAAAAGGAGACTCAGGGGTGACCTCATCACTCTCTACAATCCCTGAAAGGTGGCTGTGCTCAGGTGGGGGTTGGGCTCTTTCTCCAGGCAGCTCTGACAGAACCAGAGGACACAGCCTCAAGCTGCACCAAGGGAAATACAGGTTGGATATTAGGAAAAAGATTTTACAGACAGAGTGATAAAGTATTGGAATGGTCTGCCCAGGGAGGTGGTGGAGTCACCATCCCTGGGTGTGTTTAAAAGAAGACTGGGTGTGGCACTGGGTGCCAGGGTCTAGTGGAGGTGTTAGGGCTGGGTTGGACTCAATGACCTTGAAGGTCTGTTCCAACCTAGTCATTCTGTGAATTTATACAGCTCAGCAAATTATTTTTACAGTTTTACTTTCGTATTTCTAAGTGTCTTTCAGGTTTTTATAGAAATAAATGTTTAGGCCGCATACGTTACATTTGGACTGGTGTGGCCTGAGATTTTTTATGGTCACGTAGGATCTTGTTCCCCTGCCTTGGATCAGTCAGAAGCTGATTGAAAATGGCATTGTGAGCCAGACAGGTGAACTTCACCTTTGTGGTTGAAGAGTGGGCAGAGGAACTTGACCTTTGGTGTAGAGCTCTGCTGGGTATTTTTCATACTGACCTCAGCTCAATAAGTGTGCTGGGCCAGCAAATCAAGAGACTGAGTTAATATTAAGCTGGCCTTGATTTTCTGCAGAAACAAATGGGAGAGGTTGAGAACTTCCCTTTTGTGTGTGGGCAGATGAAGTGCAGCCTCGGGCAGTGGCTGAGCTCTCCTCCTGCACAGAGGGAATGCTTGGTACCCTGAGTGCCTGTGCAGTGACACTTGTCTTCTGGAAAATATAACACCTGTTTAATAGAGCACTTTTGAACACTCAGGTTGGGTGAAACTTAATTGTACTTAACCATTTCAAGCCAGGAAGCAGATATTTCTATCAAATTCAATGAGCTTTCTTTGTTTTATAAACCAGTGGCAACATATTAGTGATAGCAATTCTGTCTCTGTTCCTTTTACTCATTTAGAAATCTATTATCATAAACCCCTTTTTGTTTTATTTTTCAATCAACCATCATCAGACATTTTATATTTTAAATTTCTTCACATAAGCATACCATTATTCTAAAATGATCCTTTCTGCAGATGAGTGTTGCACTAAAATTTCCCCTGATTATTACTTTTGACATCAGTACTTTATTGAATTAGCTGTTTCCAATTTAATTATACTTGCTTCATTGTCTAGGTCACCTTTTAAACAAATTCATATCAGTATGAAATTGCTGTTATTACTGAATTGGACTGTGATGGCTCTATGCTCATGAAGGAAATTTCTCTTTTGTTCACATTTGGAAAAGTTGAGTTAACAGCAATTTATTAAAGTGGCTTAGAAATGTATTATTTCTGCTAGTAAAATTGGATATAAATAACATTTGCTTGTTTAGTTTTTAGAAAAAAAGTATGTGAAACAGTATTATTAAGAAATCCTTAGTTTAATTACCATTCATTCCAGAAAGTGAAAAGGCAAAGTCATGACTTTTTCTATTATTTTTATTTCTGAGGCCTACAATATGTGTGAGGGCTTCATAGAATCAAGCAAAGACATTCGTCTTTGAAGGCATAAAGTGTAGAGAAATTATCCAGTTGATATTTAAGCCTCCAAGCCTTCCTACTGGACTTGGATAAAAATACCTAGTCACAGTCATCTTAAGATGAGGTTTTAAACTCAGATTTGGCATAACAAACACTGGTCATAAATAACTGAACTAAAATGTGGGCGGACAGGTTCAATGATAGATAGAACTGTAATGACAAAATAAATGCTAATTTTAATAAGAACATGTTGGTAAATCAGATTCCTTATAAACATCTTTACAATCCCATTATCCTCTCCAGCTGAGACATGCTTTTTAATAAGGCTGTATAGAGGATGTTAACAACTTGTATTAGTAAAACTAATGCCATTTATATTAACTACCACCAGGTGGTCAACTAAAAGTTTCTTTTTTTTCTTTCCATTATTATATCTGCAGAGCTTTGGTGCAAACAAAATACAGATTTGTATTAACATTAATTTTTTAGCTTGCATGAGTTTGCTCAAATACACTGTTTATATAGAACTGTTTTTCTTTCAACACTTTTCACTGTAATATTCCCATAGTCAGTATTAAAATTTTAAAGGCTTGGATTTTTTTTCATGGCACAAATATATATGAATGAGTTTATTTGTATAAATATTTATGTGGTGATGTACATGTGAGAGGGGCCAATCTGATTTTTATTTATGCCTCAACATATGTTATACACAAAGTGAAAAATTGTGCACATAGGTGTACTCTAGGGGCTGTCTCTGTCTTCTCTTTCTGTCCCCTTTCCATAGGAACACTTTTTTTTTTTGTACATTTATGGGGTATAAAACATCCTCTATCTCATGGTATGTCCTTTAGTGCAGTGTCCTCCATGCAGTGGCATGTTCAGAGCACCTGCAAAATGATGACATGTTAATAGAAAAGGGAGTGGCAGAGTCTGGCTGTGCTCCCCTGTGACTGAGCTTCAGCATTTTGAGGCCCTGTCCTCTCAGGTTTCCTTCCACTGCTTCCCACATTTATTCATCTGCAGAAGGGAGTGAGCCAGGCCTGCTCTGCTTTAAGAGACTCAGTCAAATAGATTTGGTGGCACCTGGACTGTGGGTTCTGTACCAGTGTAACCAGGGGTGAGTGCTTCTGTGAAAGCAGACAGAACACTTGTTCTTGGTCACTGGACATGGATCACACAAACCCAGCCCAGGCTGGGGTTTTTGGACATGTTCCATGTCCATTCTGCACCATGAGAGGTACAGAATAATCTGGCTGCATTATGCTGACCTTCAGTCAAAGGCATAAATGCTTACACTCATTTAGATAAAGCCATATGGAACCTGGCAGAAATTTTCATTTGTACCAATGTTTGATTGCCAAGGCCACTGAAAAATCACTTGGGACTGATGGGCACATTATTAACCACTTGATCTTTGGTATTTGCTGGGAAAGCACTTGTTTCTTATGGAGCCATTCCCCATGCTGTCAGAGAGCTGAATCTGAGATAAAACAACCAGGAGCTCAGCAGTATTTCTTGTGCTGAGCTTGAAAAAGATGTTGGAAAAAAATGTAGTGTTTTGCAGGCAACTTTGACGTTTCATAAACAACAACGTCTTTGAAAATGTCTCCTCTGAATTCATGAGAAAGTTTGAAGATGGGTGGAAATTTCTTCTAAGGGAAAAGATATAAACCCAGCATTTAATTTACATTGACACAATTCATTTGACAATTCAACCTTAATAATAGACCAGGGTATGCTGTTAGGTTATGTTATGCCAAATCATATTTTAAGGAACAAAGCCTTTTCAGTCAGCAGCTGCTGAGGTTTGAGGGAACAAATTAATTTTGGAAACTGTGTGTTAATACTTGTCCAAAGGCAAAGTTGCACAGATCATCTGCTTTCTGGGACATCTAAAAATATTATATGTTATGAATTAGAAGAGAAGTAAACTTCAAGATGTCAAAATCTCATGTAGACCAAAAATTCTCCTCATCAATCAGCTGTGTTCAGTGCATATCTTCTGACATTTCTGCAGCCAAGGAAGAGACCCTTTATCACCATCCCAAGTCCTCATGCTAGCAGGACTTTCATGACACTTCAGAATCTTAAAGTCCTGTGCTGGCGGTTAAGAAGTACAAACTTCACCTTTTGTGTAAGTAGGGAGCTTCCAGCTGATATGGCTTCTGCTGAATATAGTCTCTGTTCTTTATGGGAACAAAGGGAGTGGTCTGGGCACAGAGGCAGAGAATGCACCTGAAACAGCACTGACCTCACAAGCTGCATGTGGAGGCTGCTCTGGGAAATGGTCTTGGGTCAGTGGTGCAAGCTGGAGCACATGGGACATGGATACTTCCTTTTGGACAGGTTTATTTTCTTCCTCTAACTTTGCCCTGACAGTGCCAGAATACTTCAGTAAAAGGCAGACAGTAAAGGAAGTAACATACAAGAGACAACTTGCCAGAAAGTTTGCTAGAATAATAGATATTGAGAATGAAAATAATACAATAATGTGGTTTGGAGATTTACACAAGGGTCAGCACTATCAACCTGACTTAACACTCACCAATAAATAAGCTGGTTTATGTTGGATTCCCTCATGGGGAGTTTTTATTTATAAATACTCTAATTTCAGTGATGGAAATATTTAATAAAAACATAGCCTTGACTGGATGCCTAGTGTCTTCAGTCTTAGGGGGAGATTTAATAAATGAGGCCCTGCAACTTTTATTTAGTGTCTTCAGGTGGTAAATTAACTACAAGTAGGCTTCCCTATTGTCCAATGAAAGCAATAAAAGCAGAGGGAGGATTAAAAGCAAGATACTAATTTACATCTGAGTAAATGGGCTGAAGAGTCAGAGACCCTATCCTTGGTATATAATAATATTCATATGAAGGCAGAACTTCATAGAAATTAAATTTAAATATAGAGCATATATTTGAATGTATGAACAAACTCCTTTGTAAATCTACTTGCCATGCCACTGAAGCCAACATTATTTCATTGCTTTACTTTTAGAACATCCTTTGCAACTGAAACTAAGAATAAATTTGGGGGTTTTAGGGCCCTTCATCTGACTACCAGATCACCAGCTGGCGCAGAGAAACATCTGTCCACTGAAGTCAGCCCTGGCTGGCAGTTAAAGCAGTGGGATAGCAGTTTTATGTGGGTTTCCTTTTTCATGATTCATGCTGGACAAGAGCAAAGAGGAAGAAATTCCCTTTTTGGCAGATGCAGCTGCGACGAGAGACAAGCTCCAGCCTGGCTGGGAAATGGGCAGGCAAGGGTAGGGAACAGGTGGAGAGTAAAATCTGTGCGAAAAAACTTTCAAGGTGCCTGAGAAATGATCACAAGCTCCTTCAGGGTTGTTTCTGTGCACCTTCAATGCCTGTGAGCAGTGGTGGGACCTCTGCACCGGCCCTGCTGTGGAGCCTCGCATGAAAGCTCAGCACAGAGCTCTTCCCTTACTGGGAAGCAGTCTTGGGAAATCTCTGCTCCCCTCAGGCACGTTGTCCTGAAATCCAGAAGAGTCCCATCCCTTTGTCTGCTGAGTTCACTGTGAGGAACATGGCAGCATTAGCATCTCTCCCTTTGGAAGCTGAACTGGAGAACAACGTGACAGACATGGAGAAAGAGGAAGGTGCAGATGGGACCAAGGCGGGCGGGAGAAGATAAAAATACCAACGTTACAGAAGGAGACACAATGCCAAGGCTTGGGAGAGTTGGGCCATCTGGTTCTGTTGCAGCACCTCTCCAGGATCCTCTCCTCTCTTTGCTTCTCTTTGTTAGCAACAGGAGATAAACTAAGTGAGGCGTAACATGAAGGCTTTGGTGTAAAACAGATGATGAAGTAGCCTGCATTAAGCAAAGCTTGTTTTATTCCCTGTGATTTGCACGAGCTCTCTCAGCAGTGCAGGCTGTGACAGTGATTTGCTGCATGCAGATTTTCACTGCAGCAATCACTCTTTGCAGCCCCTTCCACGTGTAGAAGGTGATGCTGATGCCTCAGGGATGAATTGGGAATCCCTGGAGCAAAGCTGAGCCTGCTGAGCCTGTGCACAGTTAAACATGACAATACTTGCATGACCATAGAGGACCCCAGTTCTCCAGAGCTGTGTGGTGCAGGAAGGCTGAGCCAAGGGGTGCTCCCTGCCACCAGGCTGATTCAGAGAGTTCCTGTCTTGGTCCAAAATGACAGGCCAAGCTATGTTTGTGTGCTAAAATTGGTTTAGAAATGGGCCTGAGTGCTAAAAATGTTTTCTTGTCCTCTGGTCTGCTGTGGCTGCAAGGAAGAGTAATGACCCTGTGCTCATACCACATAAACCACCCAGAGTGACTTCCTTAGTTTCCACCAGGTCACAATGGACATGGTTTGGCACCCCCAGGTAGGAGCTTGCAGTGCCATTGCCTCTTCTGGAGCTCCTGGAGAATAAAGAGCAGCCCTAAGGCTCAGTCTGGCATGTTTAGTGGGCACTAAATTGACTTAGGAGGGATGGTGAGAAAAGCATTTGGGGAAGCATAAGATAATAGATCCAAAATCATCTTCATGCCTGGAGCTGGAGTTTCAATGTTTACAACAGAACAGAAAATTTTACATGAAGACAAATTTCAAGCAAAAACAACCGTGGGGAGAATGTTACAATTCAGCAAAGCTGCTGGTAGGACAGGGCAGTGCTGAGTGCACCTTCTGCCTGTAACTAAAAGTGAAGCCTGTGTGGAATTCATACCATTTCTGTAAGAAATGCATTATTTGGCATTGGATGTGCAGCATTATAAGTAGGAGAATGGTTGAATGGCAGCCACAAAAACACGTTACGTTGTTCATAACAGTCAGGTGTCAGCAAAATGGATTGATATCTAATAGGGAGCACTATTGGGTTCAATTGAATGTAGTAAATGTTCTGTAATATCTCTCTGAAGTTTCTTGCATTTTCCTGTAGTGGTACCCGAGAGAAGTAAAAGTACATGCGTTAATACAGATATTAAAGAATTAGCAGAGTACAGATACTGAAAAATTCCTGTCTAGGAAGCTCTGTTGGAGCTATATTCTTGTTTACTGGTTCCAACCCTTCTTGACAGGATGCAAATTTCTATACTTGTGATCAAAATTCTATTTTCAAAAATGCTGAACGAAAGATGCAGCTGCCACAGTTCTTTGTTGGGCTGATCATAACCATGTCGAGGTATTAGGAATAAATGGAATTTCTTTAGCCTAAGTCAGCAAAGTTAACAAAAACTTAATATATTTTATAGTGCTACTAACGTGAATTTGCCTTAATAGAATAGGAAAAAAAATCTTTGGCCTCTTATTAAAGGCTTCTAAAATAGCAAGACCTATATTACCTTGAGGATAAGAGCTCCTCAGAAAATTCCTTTTCCCCATAAGAACAGTTTGCTGCTGTCATCAAATTCTGCTGCTGACACGGACCCGGATGAGCTGTCCTTGCTTTGGTATTTAGTTTATATACGTTTAAAAAATCTGCCAAACTGTCAGTGAAGGTTTCTGTTCAGGCTTTGGGATAGTGCAGTGGCACCTTCTTAGTTTAAATCTAAGCAGAAATACAAACAAACCCCTCCCAGTCACACAGGCTCCCTGTCTTGTGTGCAAAAGTTAATTAAGTGATATGAGAAATTTTAGGTATCTTTTAAACACGTCCATTTGATCCTCTAACTTGCAGATATTACAGGTGAAATGAAATTTTCAGTATGTGCTCTGGCACTCCAGGAATATGACTTAGTTTGTTTTCTGGTGTGACTTGATCTTATCGAGAATTCTGTCTTTATAAACAACTGGCATTTGAATTTTTTTTTTTTTTGGCTTGACTTTGTTCCCTGCCATCTCTGTGATTATACAAAGATGTCATTAATTCAAACAATTGTCCTACAGATGCTTTCATTTGGGAACTGCTCCTGGTAAGGTCTTGATTTGCACCAGTGTGATATGCATAAAATGTCAGTCTTAAATACAAACTTTCAGTTTATGGAATTCAATGACTTGATGGAAACACACCCCAAGAAAACTCTGCAATCAGTGGTGATAGTGAGCACAATCTGAATTTCAGTAGGTTTGGTCTTGAAATCAATAGCAGAGAACTTTCTGTCCTTGCAGGCATCCATTGTTGGCCAAAGGATTAGGACAATAAATTATTGCCTCATATAATCTCCTTGGATATGCTGTAGGAATGAGTGACTGCAGAATGCTGTAACCTTTGCTACAGCAGCACAAAAAGCAGACCCAGAGCCATGCAAAGAAGTAAAAGTAATGAAAACTATTGGGTTTGCATGTCTTAGGCAGAGCAGTAAATTTGCTTTGCCTGAATCACAGTTGATGTAATTAGAGAGCAATCAGCAGTGAGCTATGACAAGAGCAGAAAATCAGAACTCCCTGGGGGAAGTGTTGGATATCTTTTGACCCATGTACAGATGCAGAGACCTGGAATGCTGGGGATAGAGCTTGTTCAATTTTAGGTGCTATTTCTAGGTTCAGTTTTAGGGCACAGCTAGTTACCTTGAGCTAGTGCTTTCGTTGGGGTTTGCAAACCATTTCTCTTTGGGAAGCAGAGCCTTGATTATTATTGATAGTCTGGGCCTTGCTAAGTAAAGGAGCCCTTTTATTTTGTTTGACAGCTGAGATATTTTTATTGCTGGTTTCTGAATTCTGTCAGTGTGGAAGAGCAAAGGAAAATAAAAACTCTCTCTTGATTGTCCTTCTCTTACTGCTTTTAAGAATTTAAATATGCTACTCTTAGTGTTACCTGGATGCCCCATCCCTGGGAGTGTCCAAGGCTAGGCTGGACAGGGCTTGGAGCAAACTGGGATAGTGGAAGGTGTCCCTGGCCATGGTAGGGGGGTAGGCACAACGTGATCTTCGTCGTCCCTTCCAACCCAAACCATTCTATGATTGTGAAAAAAAGGGGAGATTGAGAGAGTCCAAGCTGGATGTGATGTTTTAATAAAGATATCTGTACCAGAGGATAGTGGTCCACAAAGTGAACTGGCTAGGTACAAGATATTAAATCAGAGGAACCAATACTGCCCTTTTACCTCTTCTGAACTCTGAAGTTTTTCTTTTACCACTGTTATGAAGAAGAAATGCCGTAAGTTCAAGGGAGGAAACAGAATTGTTTGTATATCATGAGCACAAATGTGGTTTGAGATTTATATTTTTCCCCTCAAAATGACAGCAGGAGGCCTTGCAGATGCATCTTTAAAAGCTCAGAAGTTGAGTTACATGCATCCCAAATAGCAGAAAATTACAGAAACAGTAGTGTTATGATTTTGTGGCTTTTCCTGAATCAGCTCCAAGCTGACACTGCAGATGCCAGAAGAGACTGATTAGTATGAATATCAACACTGTAGCTGAGATACTCAAAATAAGGAACTGAGGAATTGTCAAAGATAGGGCCGGACAAAATAATGGTGAGATTAAAACAATCATTAATACTGAAGTGCTCAAGTGGGATAAAAGGGGCCATGAGCATTAGGGTGCAGCTTCCCATGAAGCCTTAATACCTTTTTGTAATTAAGAAGTCATTAGCAATCTAAGTGCTGGGCAGTGTTATTGTAACTCCCACATCATGTCAGTTAAAACACCATTAACATGTTTGATGCACTATGAGGTAAATCAGAGATAATCTGCTCAGGTCTAAGAACATAAATTTGTCATTCATCCTTTTACAGAATTTGTGTGTGTTTCTATTTTCAGTTCCAGTGCTCCTTGGGAACCCCCTGTTTTTCCCTGAGTATCCAGTTCACAGTGGTTCAGACTGAAACTGGGAGGAAAAGGTTCAGTTCTGGGTCCTGCTATAAGCTTATTCCGTGATCCTGTCAGTCATTTTTTCCCCCAATAAGTCACTGATTTTCTCAGTGGAAAAGAAAGAAACATAGTGATTACTAAATAAAGAAATTGGAGTATTAGAGGTTAAAAATGTTGTTATCCAGTTATATCTAGATATATATACACGCATATGGGTATGTTATCACCCAAATCATTGAGCTTCACACTTTGACAAAGTGTCCATCTGTTTCCTACTGCTTTCAACAAGATACTCTAATTTATTAACACAAGCAGAAATGGAAGCAATTGCAGTGCTGGTTTTAGCTTAAAATGTTAATCTGATTCCAAGTTTTCCATACAACATTATCGGTCAAAATATTGAGGGAATTTAAAATATGTATATACCCACTGGATATTACAGAAAAGTTGGAACAAACATTAGCAAAAATTAAACGTGGATCTAAAGATCTGTGAGTCCCAAAGGTACAGATCAATAATAAACTAATAAAATAGTTCAAAAGCGTGCACAGGAAGAGTTCTTGAATTGATCTTAAAAAGCAAATCAAGGGTTTCAAGTAGCAACAAAGAGGAAAAGAGAGCTCAGACAGGGACAGCTGTATTTGATACTGTACTACATATATTTTAATACAATAAATGTAATGGTTGTTCAGCATGATAGAATAGGGATTAAATGGTACATGTTTCACATGTAAAAGGCTTTCAAAATGCAGCAGTATTTCTTAAGTGTAAGCCTTTCTGGGGGCTTTGGATGGAAGAGGACGACAACAGTTCAGTAGTCTTGAGCTTGAGATTTATTTCTCCATTTAACTTCTTTGTTAATTAGTTCATTTCACTAACTAGCCATTTATGTGATGGATGATTCCTTAAGCAAATGCAACAACAGGCATGCAAGCATGGAAATAGTTTTTAAGAAGATCTGCCAATATTGCAGTTAGAGGTTTCAGGGATTAGTGATTAGCTGATTAATATGTACATTTATGCTCAAAATTATAACAGCCTGTGGTATTGAGATGTCTGGAGTTCAGTGTTAGCACTTGGTTGTTCAAGCTGGAGAATTGCCTAAAAGGTACCTAACGTAGCATATTGTCAATAAATAGGTATAAGGCTTTATATATTACTTGAAATAATACATCAATCACAAAATAGTCAATAGTCAAGGGAAGTAAAGGAGACTATAATTGATTCTAAGAAAATATGGAACAGTGCCCAGAATTACTGTAAAAAACTCCCAAATAAGTTACTTTGGCTTTTCTCTGTATGCCAAAAAAGGTTTTAAAACCCCTGTGGCATTAGGGAGTGAAAACCTGGGCCCACCAAAGTCGATGGGAGTATTGCTATTAAATTCAGTACAACCAGGACCTCACCTCAGGCTCAGGCTCTGGGAGTTCAGCAGGCAGAAGAAATGAAGGCATTTAGCTCTTGATTTATGAAATATATCTTGCTGTGTCAGATTACTGGATTACTGCTGGCTTATGTTAACAAAGACAGGGTCAGATCTTTCTGCTGAAAGCCCCCTGACTGCTGTGATTTGAGCCAAATCAAATCTCTGTTCCTTCCTGGGAACATGGGATTTACAGGATGGATCCGAGCAGTTGTGATTCCCTGTGAAGTGCATCGATATGAGAACAGATATTACACAGCAGCACTGATAAAGTTCAAGCCTCTAACTGCTGACAGCTAGAAAAAAAGGTGAGTGTGTTCAGGAAGAAAGGAGATCCTGTCCTATTTTCTCTCACAGTCTTTTCTTCAGCATTCTCTGCTGGAAGTGTGGGAAGTAGTTTAAGCAAATGTATTTGGACACTGTGTGGCATTTCTTGTCACTATAAGCTTTTGAGAACAACATTCTCCCCTTCCCCTTCCCTTCTTGCTAAAAGTATGAAACAAAAGAGAAAATATCCAAGTCCTGACTAAGGGAGCTAGACAGCACTGTTCTCAACACACTGGATTTGGGGATGCTGTCGAAGTTTCCATGCAGGCAAGATATCAGGATGGCTGAGATAGTCCAGCAAGACAAGCTGCAGAAAGGAGTGGTGGTTGATCACTCCTTTCTAACAGTCCTGAGTTTCTAAAACACAGCCCTGTGTCAGGCAGGTGAGGGTCAGGGCTCTTGCAGCACTTGTGTCTACACCTGCCTGTCAGACACACAAATCTGTGTCACATCCTCTACCCACAGTCCCCAGCCTCTCTCTTATTTCAACTTCTCCCTTCCCAAACCACTGTCCCTGCTTTTTCTGGCCCATTTCTTGAAACCTGCAGTTCCTCTCCAAATTAGGTGGCAAGGGCAGGTAAATGTGAGGCTTGCTTTGTGCTCCTCCTGCCCAAGGCTGCAGTTGCAGAGCTCTGTTATAGAATCCTCTGGTGGTTTGGGTTGGGAAGGGTTTTAAAGCTCATTCCCTTCCTCTGCCATGGACAGGTCTCACTAGACCAGGTTGCTCAAAGCTCTAGTCAAGCTTTTTGTAGCTTTTTGGTATCAGCATGTGCTGCTTCCCTGATGTCGAGTCTCAGCTTCTTTTTGTCAGGGTCAGGATTAAATGTGTGGCACGGTATTTCTTGTTTGGACTCAGAGGTTTATCAGCTCTTATCTGTGTTACAGTCTCACAAACCGTGAGTTCTACAGCACNTGTGTCTCTGTTGTGATTAGGGTGAGCATGAAACCTGTGTGGATTTGTTTCTTGGAAAAGGAGTGGAGTTATGCAGAGTAGTGAGCTCAGTCCCTGCTTTGCTCTGTGCCCTCCCTGCTTTCCAAGGTCCTGAGCGAAAGAAAAAGAACCCAGAAATGGGGTTTGAAATGGGGAAAACCAGAATTCTGGATAATGCAGTTTGTTAGTTGGCAAATCTGCTTTGCACCATAAACCCTAGAATTAGCATTTCTGCTATTTAAGCTAAACTATGGTAGAAGAAATACCTTCTTTCCTTTGACCTGTCTGGAATTATTGAGATGATTTCCTTTTAAGAACATACAGAAGTAAAGGCTATAAATATGGAAATATTCTTATGAACTAAACATATGTTTTTGAATCTAAAATAAATCAAAAATTTGTTGAGCTCCTGAGTGCTTCTGTTGAAAATATCAGATTATTTTGGTCCAGACAAAATTGAACTTAAGGAATTAAATTAAATTAGCATCTCCAAAGTGCCAGATGTCCTATTCATGTATTTTCCTTAAGATAGGCATCAAAATTGCAAGTGGATCAGAAGACAGTTGTTATACTAAATTCTAACTCAATAAACAGATGCAAAGGGTTTAAAAAATATTGGGATTTTTTTCCCCTTTGTGGAGCAAAATTGAAATGATGAAAATGCAAAGTAGCCCCAGACATTTTTACGTGCTCCTGCAGTTGCCGTATTTCTGATTTTTTGAAAATAATAAATGACAATGAAGATCTTTTCCTATAGCAAAGGAAATTTATGAATTGCAGAGAATACTAGAAAGAACTTTTAATGTAAATACTGCAATACTAGTATGCTGTTTATGGCCATCCATATATCTCTTTATACATTTTTATGTGATTTACTATTATGCATTTTTTTATCAAGCCTTTTTGTTTGCTTGTGGAAAAATGAATGCAGATTCTTCAAGTTTGAAAGGTTTTTTTTCTTTTCACAAATAGCTTTAGCTCCTTCTATTGTAAGAAATACCATCTAGAAGAAGAGTCTTGTGTTATTGTACTATACAGATAGAACATGAGATAGGAAATAAAGAAGATATGGAACAAAAATTTTACAGCCAATTTGTAAAATAAGCCTCAAGGGATTTGTAAACAAAAAAATTGTTTACACATTATTTGCTCAGAAGTATCTGTTTTGGATTGTTCCACCATTTTACAGTCTTATCAGTGAAATCCTAGTCCTAATGTAACTTCTTGGAACACTTACACCGTCATCATTCTGTAAATTTACAGAACATTTCATCCCCAGTGCCAGCCTAAGCACGATGGAGAGTGCTTGGCATCATCATGGGTTTCTGGGTGTAAAAAAGGGCTGACTGATTCATATGATAAAGCCACTTTGTTTGTTGTATCAATTAATAACTGTTCAAAAGCTCAGTCTGAAGCTGATACATCGAGAAATAAACAGATATGCAATCTATGCTCCCAGTGCATTTGCACTTATTAAAGTATGTTGGAGATGATGCATCTGCCCCTAGGAATCAGTGTGCAGCAAGGGATACCCCAGAGCTGCTGGAATAGATTCTGGAAGTACCCCAGAGGAAAGCTGTCCTACTAATTGCAAACTCACTGCAGCCTCCTGGCAATATGGATTAGAAAAATAACTCAGGAAATAAAGTGCCAACACTCAGAAAGCAGACCAGGTATCACACAAACAAACCTTGCAAACCTACAGAGCCCTTGAGCTCTAGTTATCAATAAGGAGCTGTGGAGGTTAATTTACTTTCTTGGTGGTGGTTTTATGTGTTGCTCTTTCCTCTTTCCTCTCATTTCGATGGTCTGAACAACAGTGACAAATCCTTTTTATTCAAGAGTTGAAAGAGAAATGCTGTTAAATTCCATGAAAACCTCTGCAGAACCTTCCTTGGCACGAGTTCCAAGAAAGACTTTTGTCCTTTTAGTAACCTGAGAACAGGACCCAGCTAATTTGTTAATTGGGAAAACCCCCAACAAGCCAACATTACACAGCCTGTTTTGGGGAGTGAGTTTCATTTGGCTGTGGTGCATTAAAGAAAGTTTCACTATCAAAATGATTGGCAGAAACTAATGATAAAAAAAAAAAAAAAGAAAAAAACCCCAATGTTTTTAGTAAAATCCTATGAAAAGGAGTCTTGATCTACCTCTACCTCAAGTACCTCAGATTGTAGTGGGTACCCAAAGTGATGACTTCTGATGTAATAGTGGAAAGGAATTAAATATCTGTAACAACACAGACAACAAGTTCTACCTGTGTGAGAGGAATTTCAAAGTAGGTTCTCCTTGACCACTTACTTTCACAAGACTTAAAGGAATATTGCCTCACAAGATTAAATACAATGGGGTGGGTGTGATGGTGGTGGTGGGGAACCAAATCAAACCCCCAGATGTAATTAAACAACCCCAGCCAATAAATTATTGAATAATTTAAATAAAATGGCAACTGCTAAGAGAAGCTAATTAAATGTAGTGGGTGTAAAAATTGTTAGCTTTAAAAAAACATGGTGGTGTAGGTTAAATTGTTGTCTTTCATTTTTACCTCTGAGCTTCTGGAAAAGGATGTCTTGGTGTGTCAACCATGACCTGACACCATAAACATCAAAACCATCCCATGTAAAGTCAGAACAATTGCTCTTTTGGGAATTTCAGACCTCAGACAACATGGGGTTTACTCTAATAATAGGATAAAATAAAATAAAAGGATATGTGGCTGCTCCTTTTTAAGGAAAAGTTAGCTCACATTTAGCTGTTTGACACAGATAAATGGAATACAGGCACGGAAAAATACTAGGTTTACTGCTAAAGGAAACTTTTCTGCTCACCTTGCACTACAAAAGTGTGAGAAGAAGAGAATATTGCCCATGCATAGCCTCAATTTTGTGATGTCTGCAGTCTGTAGAAGCTCATGCCCTGTCACATGGCACCCTGTGCTCTGTCTCTCCATGCCCAGTCACCACACGCTCGGAGAGAGTAGGAGGAGAACTTTTACCTTGCTCTTTCTAGACAGATTTTATGTCTGCCTTTGGTGGAATGAAAATTCCAGACCTCTCTAAAAGTACTAAAGAGGGTGGGGCACTAAGATCAAAGTCTTTTTTTCTCTGTCTTGGAAAGAGAAAAGCAAAATAAACAGTAAGTGTTTATCCTCTCTGTTTGTATATTCCCTCATTCTTAGTAAAGGTAATAAAATCATAAAAGCTTAAAAATGGAGGCCAGCTCTTTAAATTTATCCTCCTCTAGTGGCTCCTTACTTCTAATTTCCATGTTGTGAACTTGCTTAATTAAATCCTGGGCAGGTTATGTTATTATACCTAGCCATCATAGATTGTTAGCTAAATGATACTGTAATTTATATATCCTGGGCTGTTTAGGGACCTGTATGGGAAATTAGAACAAAATATGACTACACAGCTTTTATTTGTATGCAAATTTCTGCTATTCTGCATGCAAACAGTAGAATACCTAACCAGACCAATAATAAAAAATAATTAATGTCAAAGTTATAGCAAGGAACGAGGAATGATCTTGCCTTTATAGAGTTTTGTGTACAAGTTGATGGAATGTGGGTCTTTATAAATCACTACTTTTGCAAGTTTGCCAGATTTATACATATGCATATATATATATGTATCTGGTTTCTTAATTGGGTGCTCATATTCCCTCAATAAACATAAAAATCAAAGACTTTTTTGCCATTTTTTCAACATTCTTTTTTACAAGCAATCTTCCCAAGCCCAGACCAAAGTGGAAATGCAGATTAAATTGTGAATTTAGTACAAATTATGAATTTTGCACATAATTTTTCCATTCTAATTCTGTCCCAGACCACACCATCTTTGTACTTGTTAAAGGAGAGTTATGGTTTGAGCCCTAAATAGCCTCCAAAAAAAGTCCAAAGAACTTTAAAGAACATGTTCTTTAGAATTCCAAATAAAAACCTGGACTTCTGTGCACTACCCTCTGAAATGTTCCTCACAGTTCTCCACAGAAATATCTGAAATGGAGCTACTGAGCACACAACTATTCTAAAAAAGCTGTTGCAGCCACGTAGAAGCACGAAGAATTAGGTTAATATGGATAAGGACATTAAAAAAGCCATGAGTTAATGTATATTTCTGAGCATTAAAAACTTGGCTAGCTTAGTATAAAATAGACTAGCATTAGGTGAAAAATGTGTTTTAAAATTGCTGTTTGAACCAAGAGCTCTGAGGGAAAGTCATGCTTTTAAATGCAGGGAGTCTGTAATGGGTGGTTGGCAG
Source organism: Dicaeum eximium (assembly GCA_013396995.1). Lineage (NCBI taxonomy): Eukaryota > Metazoa > Chordata > Aves > Passeriformes > Dicaeidae > Dicaeum > Dicaeum eximium. The sequence goes on from VWZP01007080.1 coordinate 558,152, forward strand.
TAGCCAGACTGCAGTGATATAAAAATATTCCTGTGAAACAATTTGTAATCCCACAGTTTAGGGGCAAAAAGGATTTGTGTTTGGACTGTTTATATATTCTCCTTAGAAAGACCAGGAAAGCCTAGTGTTGTGTGGGCTTAGGGCAGGAACTAATAGGTTGGGAATTTTTTTCAGGCAGTAGGGTGCTTTTGGTCCTGGAAACACCAATACAAGAAGATAAAACCAATCAGATGTAATTCCTCTCCTTAAAGGATTATGTATGCTGCTTGTGCTTGAGTGCTCCTGAAAAAAGTGGATATTTGAAATGGCATGGATGATGTTTATAGAATTGCCTGATAAAAAGTATAAATTTCCTAGGTAGAAAGTACAACTTTGGTGAATATTTGTCTCTGGATCTTGCCAAGCAGTTTAAAATGGGCTATAGGTTCTTAAGTACACACACATTATATTTACACATATATATGTGTGTGTATCTATGGAATATGCTAGTGAAAGTGTTTTAGCTTCTGGGTTTGGAGAGATTTGCTTCCAGTGACATAAATTTTCCTCTTCCCCTTGTTTCCTGTCAAACCAAGGAATATTTTTAAGTTGTGGTTATAATTTCCGGACCTGTCTTAATGTTCAATCTAAACTGGGGCAAAACTGGGTCATTTTGAGGTTTAGTATAACAAAATGCAGCAGGTAGATATAAAAACCTTCATGGTCATAACACATATGAATATTTTATCGGTCTGTGAATGTCTAAAAATCTTATTTTAAGCCTTCATCTACTTCTTCCCTAAATGTCAAAATTAAGTGCTGATTAAATTGAAATATCTAATGACTGCCTTGGTTATTTGCAAAGTTATTTTCAAATAGATTAACTAAAATAATATAACTTAAAATATGATCTAGATGTTGATTTAATTATAAGACTTCATGTCCCTTTAAAAACCAAGCAGTATATGATTTAATGCAATTATCATACCTATTTGCCTGCAAGCATTTAATTTCAAATTAATCTTTAGACCTGATGGCTATTATTTTTCCCTGTTGTTTCAGAAAACCGGAAAGATAGGAACTAGTGTATTTTATTGAATTTTTTGTTATTCCATCTGGCTTTCAAGCTCCCTGAAGCACTAATGAAGGTCAAGGAGTTTTAGAGTGAAATGCAATCCCTTCACCTGGAGTACAGAACCTGCTAGTACAATAATAACAGAAAATATCACTTTCTTTCTAGAGAATATTAGATTGCTTCACAGCTCAAGATCAGAACAAGGATGCTGAAAAATAGAAATGCCTCTTGGAGTGGGTTCTGGTACTTGAGATTCTAGTGACTGGTACCTGATGGCTAAAGCTTATTGTTATTTCACTCAGGAGGAACAAAATTATCATAGCAATAGTTAAATGCTGACAGTAAAAATAAAAATACTTAAATGTCTTTCTGTTGTGGTCCTATTCTAGCACAGGGAGCTTAAAAGTACCTCTGGTACAATAAAAACCAGATGTAACATGAATTCAAGATGAGTATAACAATGCAGGTCCTAACTTTAGGCTTGCATAAGCATTCAGTGGGACTGCTCAGGTGCCTGGAGAGCAGGAAAATGTTTGCTTTAATGACCTGCTGGAGCAAAGCAGCATCACCATCTCTTTTCTAGGATTCATTCCCACAGTTCTGCCCAGCAGGTCACTTGTTGCAGCTGTGCAGTGCAGATTGTGGTTAGTTCTTCAGTTTCCTGCATCTAGGAAAAAAAAAATTCAGTGGAATACTCATACCTATGCAATTGTTCCTCAGATTTACAGTAATGAATATTAGTTCCTCAGATTTACAGTAATGAATATTAGTTCCATTTCTTTGCAAGAAAACTTATGGTCATGGATGAGTTAAAGTTCTTTAAAGGAGAAGTTTTTCACTTATTTCTTCTTTTTATTGAACAGTGTCATGAAGACACCCTCAAATTTAGAATGTTGCTCCGTCAGGGTTCATATTTTTCCTGTTTCTTTAGTTCACTACTTCCACCAACTGCAGTTGATTCACAGCTAAATAACACTTCCCTATCAGGGGAGCATATATGTATAAGTAAAGGGGGAATAAAGAAAAATACTTTTTAGTCAAAAGATAATTATTTAAGGAAAAGAAAGAATGTAGTTACAAGAAGTCTCAGATGTCTGCCTCATGTTAGGACTCAAATTCTCTAATGCCCAGAGAATAAAATACCTTGTTTTGGTGCTTTTCTACTCTGTGTTGTGCTTCCCTGCACAGTGATCATCACTACTGACCTCACATGTATTTTATAATTGTGATGTTAATTTTAGGTGTGAAATGAAACCTCCATCAGGGAAGTGGAAATGCCGTGATCCGAAATGCACGTTTCTCCTGCAAAACTAAAGAGAAAGGAGTGATAAACTTGAGAGTGAACTGTCTGAGTCCTCCTTCCAACAGAGGAGAGGCAGGTACAGAGGCTGGGCATTGTGTTCTTGCTGTTCTTGCATCATTTCTCTCTGCTTAGTGAAACCTTAGCCAAATCTTCCAATTTTGAAGTTGTACAATAGGCAGATGCTGTTGTACTAATTGAGGAGGAAATTTTGAAAATCTTTATTCTGAAGGCTGCTCCTGTAGTCCCCCCTAAATTACATAGAACTACACAAATATTAAAAGTGTAGTATTATAGTGTATTTACATTAGAAGTGTATTTATATGCTCAGTAGCACTGAGCTACTATTCTGTCACGTTCACTTATAAGAAAATATCTAAAAAAAAAAGGAAATAAGGGCTTTGAACAGCATCATGATAAGAAATGCTGTTCTGGTCTCCTGACTTTCTTTTGTTCTCTTTCCCTTTGTGGCATTGGCTCTGCACATCCTGGGAGCAGGGCTGTGTGATGTCAGAGCAGAGATCCATTTCCCCCCACTCATACCCTGTTTTTTGCACTCTCCAGTGATGGGTGCCAGGGAAAGATGGAAAATGGAGACAAGCAGAGCTGTTCTGTCAGAGGAGCCTGCAGCATGCCCTGGCTCAGAGCTTTCCTGCACTAATGGTGGCTCTTTAAAATTTAATAGTGTTTAGTGGGAGGTACATCCCTGACTGGTGGATCCCGGTGCTCAGAGCTGTGATGACAAGCACCTTCCCAACAGCACCAGCTCCCCCCACCATATTCTTCCTTTCTTATCTCTACTTTCTTCTACTCCTGCTTTTTAGAAACTATTACAGCATTTTAGGAAGTTTCCACATCTTTGGATGTTTATCTTTTGCTCTTACTTGAAGTCATGAAATGATTCCCTGGCACCTCATGCTGATGAAATCTGTTGTCCCGGGGAAGAGGGCCCAGGGGAAAGGCTGTGAAAAATGAAGCCTTTATATCCCCACTGAGTGCTTATAAAAGTGAGTAGATAGGATCTTAATAGCTTTTAAATACTGACCAACTTGTATGCAGCTTTGATTTCACCTTATGAGCTGCAGAGCTGATGGCAAGAAATACAGTTCTGGTTTACTGTATCTAATACAGAAAATGTTACGAAGAAATTTTCAGAGGGTGAAGCAGCTGCAGAAAAGCTACTGCTTCAGAAGTGTGGGTGCTTATCTATACTAATTAGATACAGAAATGCAGGTGTAAATCTGAAGGGATCAGGATTTGTTCCAGTTCTGTATTGTCCATTTCCATACAACCCAGAAATTGCACTTACACATTTCCCCCAGGCAAATTTTCTATCCTAAGCACACACACATAATGTAATAAACTGTAGATAAACCTCTGTGATACTGGGTTCCAAAAGAAAGAGGAGAAATTAGGTCAGATATGGGGAACAAATTCTTCCCTGTGAGGGTGGGCAGGCCCTGGCACAGGTTGCCCAGGGAAGCTGTGGCTGTTCCTGAATCCCTGGAAGTGTCCAAGGTCAGGTTGGACGGGGCTTGGAGCATCCTGGGATAGTGGAAGGTGTCCCTGCTATGGCAGGGGGGTTGGCACAAAGTGATCTTTGTGGTCCCTTCCAACCCAAACCATTCTATGATTCTAAAGATATAACTTTAATGTCTTGTGTAAAATTAAGTATCGCCTTTGTTTTAGAAATATTTGCATTTGTGTGTTGGCACTTGTATCTTCAAAACTGAGAACAGAGAAAAATTTTTTAAAAATACCTTTTTCACACTCTGGTGAAAAACCTAAAACTCCCATTCAACTTACTTACCTGAAGATAAACTTGCAGGTTTTAATCAGATCAAATATATGTTTTTACCTGCTGAAGAATTTTGAATTTGGATTACTCTGACTATTTTTGCAGAAACATAATATTGATTTCCCATTACTTTATTCCCTGTGTTTTTATCAACACAAACATTACAGCTTTTAATTTTTTTGTGGAATTCAATGAAATGTGTAAGTCTTCTATATACTGCAGTAATAGATAATGCAGAGTTCATCAATGAGCCTAGGGAAAGAAAAATTTTGGTCTGTACATACAATTCAGTCCTGGTCTTGAACATTTTCAGAAGAAAAAACAATCAGAATTTCAGATCCAGAAGAATCTAGTTCAATTTATTGCTGATCCTAGTGATTTTTTTAGTAGTGGTGGTCTAATTTCAGTGTTGTGAAAATTTAGGATTTGTTTTTTGAGCAAGCTGGAACTTAGAGCTCCCATTAGACATATGATAATATTCCCACCCTGAAATTCTTCTGTTTCGGGCTGGGGGAGAAGGGGAAGAGGAGGAAGCTGTGCAAAAGGTTTGGTGCAGAACCCCAAGTAACTCATTAGATGTATTTATATTGATGTGTTTTGGGACTTAATAAATAAAATGAATGCACTGAGTTTCTGATGACAGGATGAACATCCTGCTGTCCTCACTTAGCACACTGCAGTACCTTTGAGTGTTCAGTTCACCTGTCTGAGATGATGAGCAGAACCTGAAGGAACTGACACTGTAAATCCTGGGGATCTGTCATTGCTAATAAAAGGGTAAACTACAGTTTCACAATTTTTTCAATTTTTTCACCACATTTTCTCAAAATGTGGGGATATTCTGGGTGTTGTTTGTGGTTGTTGTTGTTTGCTTTTTAAGGAGAAGGTTTATGGTTAAGTAGTACTAAAAGACTAGCAAGTTGTGATTTTAAATTTTTTTTTCCATATATGCTTTTCCCAAATCAGTGTTTAAATGCCAGGTGCTACATGCTCCTTAAGCAGATCTTCTAGAATAGAAATTGCATGCTATGAAGGAATTTTAACTTTCCAGAAGTTTTTGGAGTGGTCCACCATAGTTGCCCCAAAAATTCCTTCCTTCTACCCAGGAGGAGAGAACTGGATTTCACCCGTTGAATCATCAAGTAACAACACAGGAAAGCTGTACACATTATAAAGAGACAGAAAAGCTGTGCATTAATTAATAAAATTAATAATAACATTAATAAAATGTGCATCTGAATTTTGCAGTAGTTCTCAAATAGCTTTGCACAAGCTGATCTGTAAAATAAAGAAAGAGGAAGAATTGAGTAATGCTTCCAGGGGGCAGCTTTGTAATGCTGGTGCTACCATGCCTTTGGCTGTAGTTTCACTGAAAATGGCCATTCAGTGTGTTTTTGTCCCCGAAGGAAGTGGCAGAGCTCAAATGGGTGGGAGGAGAGTCACAGCAGGGTGATACTGGCAGTGGACTCAGCTGCCTCTGCTAAAACACAGGATATTTGTGCATTTCTTACCAGGATTAAAGTATCGTTTTTTAGGGTTAAAATTAATATCTAAATTTATGCAGGATAGTAAAAGTAAATAGAAATTAAATGATATCCTGAACAACACACAGCGTAGTACAAAACATCTCGGGGCTTTAAAATGCCCCTATTAATCCCATTATCGTGAATGGCTTCCATTTGACTTTATTATAAAAACTATCAGGAAGCTTGGGGAGGCAAACAAGCAGTCGTGCTTTAAAGTCTCAAAACCCCGTGCCAGCACCCCTCTCACCTGCTGCTGGAGCTGCCTGGAAGGTACAAGGCTCACCTGAATGATTCTGAGCAGCTCAGTGACCTCTGCACCCAGAAAATCTCCTGCAAAGCCCAGGATCCCTGGTTTGTGTGCTGACTGGGACACTCACTGTGGCTGAGGAGGTTGGTTCATTGAGGAGGGGCAAGGTGAGGGTGGATTTGCTCCAACTCTGCCCCTGAGAATCTCTCTGCCCAGTAAAGGAGTTTAACAGCTCCCTGGGGTACCTTGGCCTGATGGCAGAGTGCAAAACTAGGGAAATTCCCTCCACCCTTCTTGTTGAGTGTATGTATTTTCAGGAATGCCAGACCTGTGAGACAAAAACAAACAAAGCCAAAACCAAAACAAACAAAAAAAGAGCAAACAAGAAAGTATCTATTTTTTTGGATTAACTGGTAGAAAACACTCCTCAGTTTTAGGAAATTTCTCTTGTTAACATGGTTTTATTCCACAGATGTAATGGTTCTGAGGACATCAGGTTGCTCGTCTTTTAGGCTTATTGGGCTTTTTCCCCCTCAAATAAAATTAAAATAACTGCTCTTGTGGATCACTGTGATCTTCAGCCTTGTCTCACAGATTATTGTTCAGAGTGTGAATTCCAGTGGTGAATTCCTGGATTTTTTTGGGCAAATGCCATGCTTGGTGCTATAGTCACTGCTAGAGCAGGGGTTTAAGCACTGGGTGTTTCTGGGGTGAGACACCTGTGGTAATGTGAATATCCCTGTGGGGTATGGCCCTAAAGGTTTCCTCAATAAATGGATCTCTGGCAATGTATTTGTCCTGGTTTAGGGCAAATCTGGGAGACATTAAACTTTAATGTCTTTGGTGTACCAACAGCAAATAGTAACAGCAGCTTTTAATACCTTTTAGTAGATTCCCAAGGAATAAATGAAATGCTTTATTTCTGTGGTTGAATAAATGAAATGCTTTATTTCTGTGGTTAAACTGAAACTGATAGAAAGAGACAGAATTTCATTATCCTCATTATCTTGGTATGTTTGATATTAAAGCACTTTTTTTGAAAAATCTATTTATATTCATGCAGAGATTCAAAAAACGTTGAAACATTTTTCTGCCTCTGAGAAAATTATTCTTATTGTCGTTAGTCTCTTATTGTAAGAACAATGGGTAATATTTTTAGAAAAAGAAAGCAGAGAAAATATACATTCCAGAAAGCACTTTGAAAAAGACCATTGACTTTTCAGACCTGAGTACTTAATATTATGGTTGTGTTTTCCACTCTGGACCCTGAATTTATCACTTTCTGCCTCATCCCAGAGGACCTGGCTTCATTCAGTGAGCAGGACAGATGTTTCTGAGGTTGGTGTATCTTTTATTCTTGAAAACTTCAGTTTGCGTGTGTCTATTTTCTCTAATTAAGGATGGAAAGTGAGGTTTAATATTTAAACGTTTTAATATACAAATGTCAACATCACTACTTCCAAAAAATATTATGAAATAATGAATAAATTAATAGCTGTAGGAGGACCTCCAAAATGGTTAGAGGTGCCAACATTACACTCTCAGAGTGTCTTGAATTCTTCTGTGCAGTTGTATGCAGATATTTAAAGTGCAGAGGTATTTAAACTAGTGAAATGAAGTTCTCTGTTAAGGAATCAAGTAATGCAATTAACATTACCCACAGATTGCTCTTATACAGAGGAAACCATCTGTAAGAGCATTTTCACTGCAGTGTTATCATTTGGTGTTTAAAATGCTATGAAATTTAAGTGTGGGACTTGCAGATTATACCTATAAATGACATCTGTCAGGGTCCCTCCTGAGTGGCTCTGCCTCAGAGCAGAAGTATGAGTGCATTTAAAAGGACTCAGAGAGTCTGAATTTCCTTACCTTTCATTATTTTAAATGAAGAAAGCTGTAATTTTACTCACAGTTCACACTTTTGCCTGTCTCGATTCTTTGAGTGGCATTGAGAGCAAAGAGGGAATTTAAGCATCCTACCTTTCCATAGACACATCAAAGGACAGAGTAACCTAAAGTGGTGTTTTAAAATCATGAAAATCTGCAGTAACTGCAGATAAAAATTGTATCTCTCCCTGGAAATGTCAGAGAAGGATTACCCTAAAACAGCAACAGCTGATAGGTCGCTGTAAACATTTGATAGCCTAATGAAGAAAAGGAAACAGTTTGCACCACTGGCATCCTCCGTTGCATCTTTCCTGCTGAACCTGAGGCAATGAGCAATTTCTGGATGGTCTGTGTGACACATTTCATGCTGGGCTGTGTTCTAGGAGGGGCAGCTGTGGTGGTAGGCTGGGTTTTCCTCCTCTCTTGGTAAAGCTCTGCTCTGCTCACCCAGCTGGGCACAACCCTGCCTTATGCCTTGCAGGGGCACTATGGGAGCTCCTAAGACAATATTTGGCACTGGAAATGCTTTCCTGACTTGTCACAAGAGTGGTGAAGAGGGTAAAGTAGATTTGGGCCCCTTTTAAGCATACCAGATCATTTCAGTTTCGATGGCCTTTGGAAATCATTCATCCAAAGTATCCCTTCACCACATTTAGAACAAGATCCTTGGACACTACTGCAACGATAGTTTAGAAAGGCAGCTTCTGTTTGACCTGCTAGGAGTGAACCTATATAAAAAATAATAATAATAAAAATAAACTACATCATCAAAAATCAACTCAAAAGTCCCATCTCAAATTCCTTCCAAAATTCCCCACAAGTCAATCATCACACAGCCTGTTGCAGACACTGCTTGCCCACTCTAACCCAAGAGCCACTCAAGTGCGCTGTGGGGCTGTTCTTCATTCCAGTGGTTGTGTTTTGCTGAAATTTAGAGAAGTCTTCAAATGAAGTGTCTGCTTCCCAACACTCCCACTGCTGATTTCACCATTTGATTTGCACCATTACATTTGGAACCAGGGTTCTGAGCAGAGGCAAGATTTAACCTAAAATTGTGCCCTATATTCCCATAAAGCATGGGATTTAGGAGCTATGTGTGTTAGCATCCCCAGTCTTCTCTTACCAAAGAGTCTTACCTCTCTACAAAATGCTTTAAAGTTTTGGGAATTGCTGTAATACTTGGGAGGACAGGGCATTTCTTTCTTAAAAGACATTAGTTTTCAAAATGCCTCTGTTTTTTTCTAAATATTTTAATGATAAAGTATTTTTAAAGATAGAAGAAAGATAGTTGATGAATATTTTCCACCTTTCAGTGCTTGCTCCCCGCCTCCCCTTGCTTTTCCTTGCAGTGAGGCTCATCAGCTTTCTGGCTGTATGGTAGCAGTATATAGATTTTGGGTTTATTCCATCTTTTTGCTTTTTTTTTTCCTTTTTCTCCAGAGACACTTGGAAAGCACCTTTTAATAGTGTTGGGCTGAGCTTTGCTGTCATGGTGTTTGCAGTCAGACCCCTGGGGCACGGGAGTGGAGGGGAGTGAGCCACTGCCCAGGGCATGTTCTCTGCAGGGTTTTACAGCTGGCTTAAGTCTTTTGGCAGCAGAGCAGAGAAGAATCAGTAAAGAACAAGCAGCTTCTGTGGCAGTAAATTTTCAGACGAGGTGGCTTAGCAGATCTGTCGTGAGTCAAGGCGGCGCAGTGGCGCTGCCAGCTGAGTGCCTGTTCTGCAGGACCTGTGTGGTCTGACCAGAAATAATCCACCCCAGAAACCTGCATCTCACAAGGGCAGTGAGCTGGGCAGCAGTGATTTAACAGCAGACACTCTTGTGCCTGAGCACCAAAGGGAACAGCAAGCCAAAGCTCCTGGGGACAGCTGGGTGGAAAAAGCACAGGAGTCAGGAAAGGACAGTGCCACCACACCGGGGAGGGTTGCTCTTTTTTCATCTAGAGATGGGGCAACTGAGAGGTGTTTTAAAAACTTTTTTTTTTTAGTTTTATATGACAGGTGAGATAATACAGATGTTATAATTTATGTCATCACAATTAGAAGCTATCTCTTAATTATAATACACTATAAGCGTTTCTTAGCCCATTAGCTTTTTATCACACTATACTGTAAATGCTTTAAAGCTAATTATCTAAAACTACTCTTCATAAGTTTTGTTACAATGTATTTTTCATAATTCTATTTCTCTAAAATATCTAATCTTATTTGTAAAGCCATCTTTCAAAACTTTTTTTTTTAAACTCTATTTCTCTCTTGACAATATCTGTCCTATTCCATAGCATTTTAAAATCAACATTTCTTATCTCAAAGTTTACATACAGATACATACTGCATGAGCTTTCTATCAAGCTCTAAAAATTCTCCACAAATCCGTTTCCCACATGTATCTTCTGCTCCCAGCTGTGCCCATAAACACCCCAAGCTGTCCCTTCCAGGGAATTGTACCTCCCACAGCCCCTCCCCATCAGAGCTGACACACAGAAGTGTCTGTGTGCTGTAAAAATTCAATGTACACATTCAGCAAACTACACACACCCAGTTTTTTAAATACTATTATTTAAAATAATGAAGAAAACTTCTCTTATTTTCCCTTACCACATTTAGTGCAAAATTATTTTTTTAGAATATCGACTGATGCCTCACAAGCTTAACTCAGTTATTCAAGGGAATTGAAATATTTAACTGTTTAATGATGTGTTGCTTTTGTCTTTTAAAACATAACTTCTATTTATAACTCTTTTTAAAGAAAATAAAATGCAGAAGTAGTTCTGGACTGCATTTTTTACTTTGAGGAACGTAAAATGATTCCTAATTTTACACTTAAAAATTTGCAAGTAGTTTGCATATTTTTAATTATTAAAACTAAATTAATAATTTGCTGATAATATATTTTGCATTAGGATATTAAATCATAAATTATAAAGGAAAATATCACTGGAACATAATGCAAAATGTTGATATAAAAATTAAATAATTTCACATTGTCAGATTCTATCTTTTATTTAAAAGTCACTTTATTTTCTAATTTCTGGAAGGTTAAAACATTCAATGATCTTTTCACTTCTAATGTGGGAGCTCATAATTGTATTGTGGAGTTTAGGAAGGTATTACAGAGGTCAGCTGATAAAAATAAACATGGCACATAATTTTCTTAGGAAAGTTTATCGTTCTTTTGAGTAAAATGACTTTTCTTTTCTGCTCATATTTTTAGACCCAATCTCTTTGGTTTAGGATATAGATTCAAAATCAGTTAGCTTTTCGCTTTTTTTAAAGACGAGTATACATTGGCATTAATTTTGATATGGTGCACTGCATTTTATTGTGACATATTTTCATCAGATAACCTCTTAAAAGTCTGATTACAACAGTTATAGTCCTGCCTTTGACAACCCAGCTGGCATTTTCAGAAGTTTCACATACTGTGTTTTCCTGCAAAGCCAAATGTAAGTCTGGTAATCCTCACTTATCTGCACTTTGCTGTTTTGCACAAGAACATCAGTGATCTTTTATCTCCGCGTTTTCTCAGAGGAACTTCAAAAGGAAGTTGATGCAAATATGACAGCAACAAGAAAATGCTGCAGAAATCTCTTGTGCTTGCTTAGTGAGATCTGAAAATTTAATGTGTCGAGGTATAGAATTCTTTTCCCATTGCTGAGATAACATGACACAAGCTGGCACAGGGTTTGATTTTGTGTTTGAGTACACCTGGCCACTGTGGCAGTGGACTTGGCTGCTTTTTGCTCATTGTTTGGAGGGGTTTTTTCCTTGTTTGTTGGTTTGCTTTTGGTGGCACTGCTATAGTTAAAAACCTAATATAAAGGAAGTCGAGCTATTGATAATAAATATTGGAGGTTGTTTTGTTTTCTTGGCCGAAGGGCTCTCAGTTTCTGATGATCTGCTTCCCTGGTGGTTCCTCTCTGTGAAGCAGCTCTGTGTTCTGGGTACAGCTGCTGCCAGGGCACCATCCCTCTGGTGCCTCAGGTTTTAGCTTTTACATGTTTCAGATTCTGTGCTGCTTTAGTGTGTGGGTCTGGGCTTCATATCAGGGGATGGTGAGCTCTGTGCACAGAGCAGGGAGACAAAACAATTCCTTCTCTAGCTGGGGACCAAGGACAGATGATCCAAATCTCAGGCCCAAGAGCATAAACAATGATGGAATGAAGAGAGAAAAACAAGAAGGATGGGGCTTCATGGGCTAAAGCTGGAATTGGACAATTAACTCCAAGATGCAAATGGAACAGAACTGATAAAAGTGACAGAGCCCGTGCCCAGTGTCCATTTTGTGACCATTTTAAATTCATCCTAAGTATAACCCTAACTAAGCTCTTGTACTGCCCAAGGTGTATCTATTGAGATCTCCTAATAAATCCCTACTTTATTCTTTAGCTCTGTCTAGCCTCTGTTCTAGGTCAGCCATCCCAAGGTATCACCTCACTTCCATGGCACTTGCTGTAGGAGTTGGAACATTTCACCAGCCCAGAGCTGCCCTAAATCCAGAGTTGTGCTGAAAGTTGCCAGGAGCTGGGCACAGCGAAGCCTTTCCCTAGTGAATACTGGTAGTGATCAGCCCTTGGCTTGCCCAGGCACAAGGGCTACTGAGTTGCCACTGGAAAGGTTTTGGATGAGTGCCCTTGCTCCTTGAGGAGTGGGAATACAGCAGCAATAATTCCTGCAGGGCCAAGGTGGGAGAGTGGTGCAGAAAGGGGTCAGCATCCCAAAGGCTGCACCCTTTTATGCATAGGCATTAAATAAACAGCAAACAGAACCAAAAAATATATATAAAGAAATTGATTTATCAGTGTTGAGGAGAAGTGCCCTTGAAAATATTACACATTGCTTGGAGCCTGTTTGTCTTCTAACTGCCTGCTTCTCTTGACTTTTCCTTGAATTTAGCCAGCTGTTTTTCTTTCTGGCACTAATTTTGGCTGGATGTTCAGATGCCTTAGTAACTTTGCCATTTCAAATATTCGTCCCTGTACCACTTGTGCTTCATCTCATGCTGTGTAAAAAGCTTTCAGAATGGCTTCCTACAGGTGTTGAATAATTTAGCTGAAAAATGAAACTTGCTGAATGCCACAATCAGTTTTAAGTATATAGAAGAGTTGCTGATAAGAATGACCTTTTCAGAGAAGGACTTTTGAGGAAGGTTCTCTCCATCCCTATAGCTCATTAGAGATTTCATTATCCCTTTAAAATTAATAATAAACATTATCTTATTGCTGCAGCAATAATAAGGCTTTATAAAGATTGATAACATTGTTAACAACAGGATTAATAAAAGAATGAGCACTTGATCATCAAATAAAGCAGCATTTAAAAATAGTTTGGACACCAGCACAACTAAAGTTGTCCTGAACTCCATCTTCTCAGGATTTGGCAACTCAGGTCAATAAAACTGTAGTGTATGCTAAAGGAAACTTAGCATTTCCCTTTAGGCTCTGTGTTTCAGGAGTTTTATGATACTCCATGGCAAAAATTCACTGTGAGTTAAAAACAAAATTTCTCTGTTCTAATTATTAATATTTTTAATTTTTAGGAGGAGGGGGTAAATGGTGTCTTAAAATACAGTTTATAAAGTGTGACGTGGCGATTTTATTATTGTGTTTTGAAAAGTTTGGCCAAATATGACTTGAAACCAACCTTCATTAAAAAAAGATTAAAATACTTGAGAGTGCAAATATAAGTCCACAACCTGACATAATTTTATTTTGGAAAGCAGGGGTGCCACCCACCTGTTTTTAATTGCAAATTCATAAATGTAATTCATAATTACATCTTCATAAATGTTCCTGATACGTTCATGTTTTGTTTTGGGGGTTTTTTTTATATTTCACTTATCCATATTTAGAAAGCAGACTTACAATTCCTTCAGAGCTGTGCATGACAACAATGTTCACTTTAAAAGCATCTACTTTTAACTGAGTTTTGTATAAAGCTTGCTTCTCTGTGCTTCACTTAGGGAATAACACAGAAATTAATCTGGAGGAGAAGCTATTCATCGTGAACCTGTCGCTTCCATAGTATCTTATGGATTTTAAAGAGGTATTTTGAGCTTCATTATAAAACAAATAATACCCTTCTTCTGAAGGAGGGCAAAGAAAAAAAATGTTCTTTAAATAGTGCTGTGTAGTCATGAAATATGTGCTTACTCTCAGACAAATCTACTTACTTTTAATAACAGCCATGCTTTTATAATATGCTGCCCTCATGGAATTTCTCAGCAGGCAGTGAATCTCCACTGAGGCCCGTGCTGATGGATGGCACTGAGAGGCCAGAGCCAGTCCTTCTGAATTTATCTTCCAGGTTCCCACTGAATCCATGCAGTGTGATGAAAAGGGCATCTGGAACACCCCCTGCTACCTTTCTTTGCTGAAATGTGGGTAGACTCCAACCCAAATGTGTAGGCACCCACCCAAATGTGGGGATACATCCAACTCAGTTTAAAACTGTGGAATGGGTCACTTCCCTGTGTGGGTGACAGCTTTGAGGATGATAGATCAGGGGAAAAAAATGTCAGTGATGGTCCTCCCTGTGGATGCTTTGGATCTAGGGCTGAAAATCAGCACTGGAGGTGAGAGGCGTGAAGACATCCTTCTGTATGTCAACCTCCCACAGGACAAATCCTGGCTTTTCCCAGCATCCATGGAAAATGAATGCCCTTAACGAGAAAGCTGAACATGCTGTCTTTAGTCTGGGGCAGGAACTCGTGTGGGGACAGCAGGGACAGGCAGTGCTTACCCTGCCACAGCCATGTGGGGACTTTGGGGAGCACACAGCTTCTCACCCCTCCCCGAGCTGAGACTGCCACTGGGTGGTACCGTGAGGGCAGGTCATGTCAGTGGGGGCAGATCAGCTGGCTTTTAGATTAATCTTAAATTAAAGATGGTCTGAAATCAGCCAAGTGACCCTTGAGTGAGGAAGAGGAAAAGGAGAGCAGATGAGTTTGTCACTTGGCACAGGGAAGGAAGTTGTTGTAAGTACAGGTGTAATTCTTGGTATTTAACCAAGAATTTCCTTTCTGCCTTCTTTTAATTTTTTTTCTTGAGGGTTTTATTTCAGTGTCTTTTGATTTAGGGCTGAATATGGGCAAATAGTAACACCTGGAGACAAGTGCAGGTAGAGCAGCCTTGGCTGAGGGTGCCATTCAAGCAGCTGGATGTTGGTTAAATATTTGCTAGGCCTGTTTATAATGTCTTATCTTCATCTATCAACATAAAGGATGGATAACTGTCCTTGCTGGTTTCATTCTCCTGAGTCACCTTATTTTATTTTACAGTGACTTGTGACAGATAGTTATGAGGTGAAGAAAGGGAGGTCCTGCTTGTAGCTGTGGTCTTGTCCTGGCAGATGCTCAGAGAGCTCAGGGACAGCAGTGCCAGCTGTGCTGGGAAGGGATCTTTGCTCAGGCACCATAATGCACGGGAAGATCTCCTTTGTCAGAGTCATTCTGGGTTATTAATTGGGTAATTAATTAATGGGTATGTATCTTCTCCTCTCATTTGCAACCAGAGCTTTTTTCAACAAGGGCTTGTGGTGCTACCCTGTGGCTGGAGCTTGAGCAGGCTGTTTGTAACCACTGAATAAACTATTACCTGCAGCTGAAACAAAGTCTAAATCTCTGCTGAAGCTGCACAAGGCAGGGACATTTCCATGTGCAGTGTATGAGCTACACTGCAGATCTCTGTAGGTAGTTAGGGACAAAGATGTTGAGAAGTAAGAAGAATGCAGTATTTCTTACAACTTTTAAAAACTTTCAGTGCTTTTCTATTGGCAGTTGTGTGATTAACATGAATACAGTCCTGCAATTCATCTGCAAACTGCACTGGTGTCCTGGGTTCAGCAGGGATAGAATTAATTTTCTTCCTATTAGCCAGTACAGTGTGTGCTTTGGATTAACATGAGAACAATGTTGGTAACAAAGGAATGTTTTAGTTGTTACTGAGCAGTGCTTACACTTAGTGTTTAGGGCAAAAATCAAGGATTTTTTAGCTTTTCACCCCTCCCCACCAGTGTAGAGGCTGGGGGGTATAAGAAACTGGGGGAAGACAGAGCTGGGGAAGGCTGACCCAAGGGATATCCCAAACCATGCTGAGTCATACTCAGCAAATAAATTGGTGGGAAAGCTGTCCAGGGGCTGCTGCTCAGGGACTAGGCATCAGTTAGTTCATGGTAAGCAATTGTTTTAATTTGCATCACTTGTTTTTCTTGGAATTTCTTTACATTTTAGCCATTTCTCTTTTCAGTGCAATTGTGAGCACGATTATCATTACTATTAATAATAATTTTATGTAAGTTATGAAGCTGTTTTTAATTATTAAAAATAAATAAGTTTTCTTTATTTTACCCTTCAAAGTCTCTTCCCAGCCCGATGGGGGAAGTGAGTGATGGGCTGTGTGGGGATTTGCTGGCTTGGGTTAAGCCATGAGAAGTTGGAGTGTTGAACAGATTGAGTGTAAAAGGATGGATGAGAACACTCACCCTTGGCTACCAGAGGTGCAGACACTGCTCCTTTTGAGCATTTTCCTCTTGAGTTTTGGGCAGAGAACCCTCTCGTGTCTGGGGCTGCTCTTGCTCAGTCATGGAGCCCCATGGAAGCATTTATGGGATTGTGGCCCTGGTGAGATCCAGCTGGCTCATGGGGGTGAGCTGCCAAGTGCCAGTACAGCTTTGGGGGGTAGGTGGCACGAAGATAGATGGGGAAAAAGAGCTGGAAAACATGGACTTATCACTCCCAGCTCAGGGAGTGGGTACTGTGCATCCCTTGGGAATGCTCAGGTGCTTGTCTCCATTTGGATCTGGCTGGAAGGACAAACACTCTTCCTCCCAGTCTGGAGCCTGCTGTCCCTGCTGGGTGTTTGTGCTGGCATTAAGCCCTGCTCTGTAGTGTGGGATGTGGCTCAGAGGGTTTGCACAGAAGGCACGTGCCTTGGGAACCAATCCCAGCACTGTTGCGTCCCTTTCTTGAAATCAAGATTTATCTTTCTTAGGAGAGATCCAAAGCCTGGATGGGGCTGACCTTCCTGTGACAGCATCTGAGAAGAGGTTTCTTGGCGTTTCCTTCTGCAGAAGCTTCCCCTGCAGCAGTTTCTCTCCTTTCAGCGCTTGCTGTGCTGGAGCCCAGTCCCTTCCCACCCTGACCTTCCCCATGAGCCTGGAGCTGCAGCTCTGGAGAGCCTGCGTGATGGGAAGCTCTTTTTCTCTCTTATCTTAAATGGTCATAAGACCAAACTCAATCTGGTATTAAAGAGGTGATGTCAAGTAAATTCAGACAAATATTGAGAGACAGTGGCTTTGTCCACGTGCCTGCTATTTTTATTGCTTCCTTTATTACAACAGATGAAGCAAGTAACTAAAGAATCTATTGCTTGTATTTTAGCTCTAAGACTTTGGCTGTAAAATATCTGATAGAAATTTTACAACATGATTGAAAAATGGTACAGTTCTCTTAATAAGAATTTTAGAGACAGTTGCAACTCTAATGTGTCTGTCTTGCAACTGCTGCTTGATATCACATAAATCAAGTAGCATTATGAGAGTGACAGTAATATCAGGGGAGGGACTATGTGCCCAAGTTGTTAGCATGCAGTATTAGAAATAGATTAATCTGATTAAATTTTAATATAAAATAAATTGCATTTGCAATTTATTAAGATTCTCTTCCTGGGCTAATACTCTTCATCTGTAGCATCCTTCATAACTGATCTTTATGCACAGCTTTATTTAATCAACAACGTGGCCAACTGGAAGAAAAGAAATGGGAAAATGTTTGTAACTGTGTATCTCTGAATATTATTTTCATAGATTTATTTGCTCTTTTTTTCTGCTTAGATCTCATGCCCTTGACCTCCTGAATTCACAGTTTTCACAATATATGTGATCTTTGAATCATCAGTGTGAGTAACAGAGCACCACCTTGAGCTAGGAAAATGCAAATCAAATAAAAAAGCATCAGCTGGTCCCAATCTGGGCACCCTGCACTACACATTGTCCCACACTTGGGACATGTGGGTTTCTAAAGATGATGCTTTTTAGAAGCAGGTTTTCCATCAAAACTCCTCCAGTGTGGCAATGACGGCCCCAGTAAAAAGAACTTCCCAAGTGATCCTCGGTGAAGACTTTTAACCTGGAAATGGCAGTGAGTCATTTCTAACCTGTGGTCCTTTGGTTCCTTCTGCCTTGACAGGAATTTGGTGGAATACAAGTTTTAAGGTAGGCAAAATCCATGAACTGTCAACTGAGTGTGTTGCTAAGGCTGAAACAGAGCTGATGTCCCACGTGGATTTCCTGCTTTTTGCATGGACAAATGCAGGTTCCTACAGGGTAGGGCCACGTAAGCAGATCCTCTGGTAATTCCCCTGCCTACATTGATCAATGCAATGGAAAATTTTACCATCTCAACAGCATTGAGATAAGTGAGCCAGGCACCACTTCTTGTCCTGGTTGCAATTAGAAAGAGTTTGCACTGTGAGGAAGCAGAGTTTATCTGTTACGGGAATTTCCAGGCAGTTGCAGCTATTTAAAAAATATGCTTTTGACTTTTAGTTGTAGAGGAAACACAGAGGAAACATTGGTAGGAATGGCTGGATTCAGAGAGTTACAGTCAGAGCTAAATCTAATTATAAATATTGAAACTCTGTTTCAATACCAGTAAATTAATTTAGCCACTAAAGCTAAAATCTATCGATACATGTTTCTTGAAAAACACAGCCTTTGAAGGTTTGTACTGGATAACATCCTTTTTTTTTTTTTTTACCATGATCATAAGAGTTTTTTCCAGATGCCCATTTTGTCAGTTCCATCACACCCTGTTTATTTTAACTTATCACATCTCAGTTTAAATCTACCACATCAACTGCAGCGATCACAAACCGTGGTGCCCGAGGCCAGTTGTGAATGCCACTGTGGCAAAGCTGTCACCACTGCTTATGCAGACTGGGGGGAAGGGAAAGCTTGCTTGAGATGTGCTGTTCAAACAGCCTAACTTGTCTTTTTGGCTTTAATCTGTTTAATTTTTCACAGTAAAAATATACAGTAAAAATATACTCATATTTGAGTAGAAGAAATGTGTGTGTTTTCACTCCATTAAAATAAAGGTATGCAGGAAGTACAGCAGTTGAATATCAATGTGTAGATCAGTCACATTTTTTCACGAACTTTAGGTAAAAATTTATGTTCAAGACTAAAAAACACTCATGGCTGCTTATGTCATCCATCTACATTGAAATTTCATATCTTCAGTATTCTCTAGCAAGAGCTTAAAAAAAATACTTAATGCTAAAGGTGTAACAGCTACTAAAATTGCCTTCTTGATGTGACTGCAAAAATCCCTGTTTATCTACTACTGGATCATCTATCTGTCCAAAACCAGCTTATGCCACTAAAATTTCATGTGAATACACACTCCTGCTGTTCCTTAAGTGCATTCCACTTGGGGTGATGGAAGGCAGCAGCTCTGTGAGTGCCAGCAACCACATCTATTTTACTTTGCTCAAATTAGGAAACAAGAAAAGAAAGATCTGAGTAACAAAGCAATTCAGAGGAACCTCAATATTGTCTTCAAATACAGTATTGGTTGGTAACTTCATACTTCCCTGGTTTTCTTCAGCTTTTTGGTTTGGGTTTTTTTTCCTTTTATATGGAAATGACCTTCTACAATGAAAGTTGTCTGGCATAAAAATACGTGCCCTGCTTTTATTTGAGAAACACTTGCTTTGGCCCAGTGCTTAACACCTTATTTTAAAAAAAGAGAAAACCCTCAAAGAACAACAACAACAAGAAAAAGGATTCACCAGGTTTACTTGCAGGGAACAGAACAGTCTGACTTGGCAACGTGATATCTGCCTTTCTTCCTAAAACCAGTGATCAGTATTCTCAGTACAGCTATAAATGTTTGCTAGTGCAGCCCCAACATGTACTTTTGGCAGTTTAATTGTTATGTCTCAGTTTAACTGATTTATGCAAGACAAAAATATCAACGGGCAATGTAAAATGATTTTTTGATATTAGCACCCAGTGACAGAATATAAACAGAGAGTGCTTGGCCCACTGTTTATCAGGGTAAAGCTCTCCTCAGAATGGAAACCTGCAGCTTTTTATCTGAGGGATGAAAACTGTTGTGGCATGTTGTAGCAGTCAGTTGAACAGCCATGTAGAAATTGTCCAGATCATTCTCCTCGCCCTCTTCCCACCCAAAGCTAAGTCCTTACTTTGTAAGTCTCCACACATGAAGCTATCCATGATTTTGGTAATTTAGAATGAAGAAAAAGGCAGCCAAGCCGCTAGTGGATCTTTTATGCCTAGATTCTTGGATTTAATGTAATTTTATGCCTAGATTCTTGGATTTAATGTGCTCTGCAGCTTTTTTCCATTCTTCAATTGTAAAAATATCCTCTCCTCCTTTGTTTTCTATTTCCATTATTTCACGTGCTTTTTTTCCTCCTGAGATCAACATTGTGTTCCTACTGATATTTGAAGCAAATTATTTGTCTTATTTTCACAATGTGATTTATCCTGTCTAATAGGGAGGAAAAAAAATTATTTCTTTGATGTCTGTCTTGCCGAAATATGCAACTGAGGAACCTCAAATCCCCNN
Source organism: Dicaeum eximium (assembly GCA_013396995.1). Taxonomy (NCBI): domain Eukaryota; kingdom Metazoa; phylum Chordata; class Aves; order Passeriformes; family Dicaeidae; genus Dicaeum; species Dicaeum eximium. Next base: position 578,559 of record VWZP01007080.1, read on the forward strand.
TCCAACTGAGGCACCCCACACCCCCCCCCCCCCCCACCTCTTTTTCTCTGCACACCACCCATCTCAGTGTGACTGTGTGCCTTTGTTATCTCTGCAAGACATAACTGGTGTAAGTTCATTCCACTCCTGGTGACTAATGGTTTCTATTACTGGCTGTTCCTTATTGGTCCCTTATTTCTTTCCTGATGTAGTTGTTCAGTTCTGTCTGAAACATCTTTCCCTACCATAAACGAAGCTCTTTGGAGAAGGTGAGGGATGGGAACAGCAGATACCTTCAGCTTTACCTCTTCCACAGTCTGAATTCCCAGGTCTGGCTGCCTTTTGTCCACTAAGGCAACGAGCTGAAGACTTACTTCACTTTTAATGTAGCATCCTAAGCCTTGGGATGTCCTGGACAAGAGGTGCTGCCTCCTGCCCCAGTCCGTGCTGCCACTGCATCCCTCAGCAGCTCAAGGCTGGGAGCCTCTTGTCTGGTTTCAGTTGGGCTGCACCAAATCCAATCAGTGGCAGTGGATCTAATTAGTTTGCACAAGATGACTGCGTTATGTGGTTCCATCTTTTTCCTGGTCCCAGGCTGATCAGACCACATGTGGATTTTGTTGTCTTGGAGTTCAGGGCACTCTCTGCACCAGTCCTTAATAAACAGAAGTATTTAGGGATATCGTACTGCTGTTTGAATTCCTCTGATTATTTCATTTTTATTGTGAGTCTGTCTAACAAAGACACTCATTACTCCTGCAAATGGAAGCAGCCATGGATTTGTCTGAGGGATCTGTGCACATCCATCCAGTGCAGCCTGCAACTGTAGCAGAAACCCAGCCTTGACAGCCAGACGTGAATGCTTGAATAAGAATAGGAAGTCTGTGGGGAAGGATCAGTAAAATATTGATTTAATTAGCACTGCTAATTTCTTAAACAAGCACGCAAACTTTTTAATGGAAAAGCGTGCAGCTTTTCAGACTGCTCTTGGGTGTAGTCTGAATAAGACCAAGCCACTGGCATTCCCAGCATTGTAACTTATCTGCAGAACACATGAATGGTTTGAAAGCAGACAAGGTGTTGGGTACTACAGAAAAAAAAGTAGTCTGAAGGTGAGCTTTGTAAAATCAAAAAAATCTAAACTTTTCACAAAGTCAATTAATTATAAGTTATGAAGTGTGTTTCCAAGAAATGCCTTACTGTAGTTGGTGATGCTGTGGTTATTGGCAGCCTTGGTAATGCAATTAGGCAGCCAGTGAAGCACTGAAATTGAACAATCAAGTGAAGCCACATTAAAAACCAGAATAAACAGCCTGGTTTGTACCTATGGTGCATTCTGTGGATTGTGATAGTGCTAAGCAGATATGGGTCATTACTGGAGAGCTGAAGAGATGATGGTCCAGCTTTAAATTTGTAGGTTAGCTCAGTTATAACAGTGAAACCCGCAGGAAGGAGCTCTTAAGCCCTGCTTAAGCCAGAAGGGAATGTGAAATCCTGACAGGGGTAAAAGTAGGACTGGATTGGAGTTGGTTGGCAGGTGTAGCTTTGTCCTGCCCTAGTTTGGTAGTTTAGATTGTTCACATGTTTCTGCTAAACTGATTTTAATTTGAAATTAATCAGGTTTCTTGCATTCAAAATTAATAAATGATTTTTGAGAGCTGATTGTAATATGACCCAAAAAAATTATGTGGGAAATGAACATAGCTCAGGATAAATTTATTTTTAAACTTGAAGGAATACTCCCTTCCCTTTCCCTCCATTAAAAAAAAAAAAAAAAAATTTAATTATTGTTGTCAATTCTTCAGCTGTATTCATGCATTAATCAGAGTATCCAAAGAATTCACTATTTTACAAGAACATGGAGACTGTGTGAAAAGTATACTCCATGAATTTTCCGTGTTACACTCCATGTTACACTACACAGATGTACTCTTGCTACTAAGGGGTTTTTGTTTGTTTGTTAGTTTGGGTTTTTTTCTCCCAGTATTCTTGATTTGCCAATGTTTTTGTTGCTTATTTTGTGAATAGGAAAAAGGATATTGTCATTTGAAAAATTCCACTAGTTTTATTTCTTTGCAGTCTACCACGTTAGACAAAATGCTTTCCGTCTAAAAATGACCCAACATAATTAAAAACTGAGAAAGCTTTATTTTTTTCTTCCAGGAAATAAAAGCTTGGCATTTTTTTTAGTGTTATATCTTTAAAAACAATCTGCTCTGTCTGCATAGATGTGTTCTTCAATTTAGATACAACTGATGTGTTGTCATTGATTTTTTAAAAGTTTGCAGATATCAGGCAGTCTCCTTGAAGTATCTGGCTCAGTGGAGACATATTTATCACCTGATATGGCACATGGAAAACCCCATGGAAGTATATGGACTGGGGCTGCTTTGCAGAGGAGCTTGCTGGCTCTTCCATCAAAAGGCAGGAAGGAGATATCATCAAGTTGTTCTGTGGGATAACTCATTAATAACTCATTAATAAAATGTGTTTAAAACTGAGTGAGCCCTTCAGTGTGTTCCTAAAGGAGCAACTGCAACTATTTGAGAAAAGGGTGTGACAATATAATTGTTGTTCCAAGGTATGTTGCCTGCTAAGGATGTTGACAATTCTAATTTATTTCTGTTCTCTGGAGCATATTCCTTGAGCCAGCAAGACAAGCAGGTGAGGCTCTGCTCTCCTGCAGGATGAACTATTACTTTAGAAGGTTTTGATTCTTTGTCACTTGTCACCCACACACTGCATTCTGCAGATGTATGGGAACAAACTGGGGAAGAATTAGGCAATCTTTCATCATTTACAAGCAGCGTGATGCTACTCTGCTGCAAGTGCTGGCAGGGAACTGACAGCTCGGAATTGCAGCACGACCCGGGGAGACCTCAGCGCTCTCTTCGCTGTTATTAAAGCAGGAATATCAAATGCAGTCCTTGATTTCCTGACCTTGAGGGGCTTGGGGATGCTGGGCTTAGCCCCACAGTGGTGGGACAGCAGGTGGTGATGTGTCAGGCTGCTGCAGGAGTGCTGATGCAGAGGTGCAGTGCAGTGATGGCCCTAATGCACGGACTGCAGCGGGCAGACACAGCCTGAGCGTGCAGGGCACTCGCCACTGTTGGGTGTCTCTCACCTCAGAGTGCAACATCAGCATTTCTGTCTGAAAAACAACTAAGGAGGTGCTGTCCTTGATTGACTTATTTAAGAGGGACTGTTGTCTTAGTGGGAGGGCAGACTTTTCCTTTTATTTCCCCTGTTTTTCTTTTTTCCTTTTCTACGACGACTGTTTTCTTAGTCTTAGCTCAAGCGGAAGTTGGGAGATAAAGGCAGCTCCTAAGTATTGAAGGAGTGGTTTTTCTCCATTCCACATTACTATAACTTCCTTCTGCTGAAGCCAGTGGAGATTTCCTGATTTCCTTAGATTTCCTTATTCCCATGCTGAGCACCTTTCCCATGTGTCCTATGCCATCTCTAAGTAAGAAAAAAGGAAAACAATCTATGTTTCTCAGAATGTTTTACTGCCCATTTTCTTTCTTTTAATGTTCCCACTTTAAACCTTTATTGGCTGAGCAGTATGACCTTAGTTTTTTAGTGAATTTAAACGACCTGATCCCATTAAATTTTGTGATGGTAATTTGAATTTTTATTTTACAGTGTAGATAATCTAAATGTTAAAGGTGGTGTAGGCTTTTTTTAAAAGTAGGAATGTAAAATGAGTCAAACTGAAGGGTTTTCCTTAAGAATAAGGTCTGCCGAAGTACAAACCAGATAAATATATAAATGCAAGACTGAAATCTATTATAGAGGATGTCAAAATGATTAAAGCAATCTTGGAAGTTATTAGCAAAATCAGTCTTACACATAAGATATTTTAATTCTTATTTGACCTATTTAAGTCTTGCATTAAAAAAGGTTACACAATGGAAAAATAGGCAAGATATATCTGCTTGTATAGGGTGCTTATTGCCTTCTGTCTTTAAACTTTCCTTCTTCAGCAAAGCTATAAGATAAAGAAATAAGGCACTTCAGATGATCACTCAGAGTTTTGTTGATTTTTGCAAAGCACAGAGGATAGACACCCTCTTCTGTTGGTATCAGAAACTGTTGGGTGTTTCTGGTGCAGCAGAGCAAGCACTGAAATTAGAGTAGAATTCTGAAAAACATTGCAAATTTTGTCCTGGTGGATAATGTGTAAACTGCTGTCACTGCTAGCATCAGCTAGTCTGTAACATTGGAATTGCTGCCTCCAAGAGTGCTTTTCTCTGTTTCTGTTCACATTTTCCTTTTGAATTCCTGATCATGAAAGGCCTTAGAGACATGCATGAAGTATTCCATTTTGGATACGTCTCCAAGCCATAGGGAAAAAAGCACAAAATATTGAATAAAACGAAGCAGTTGGAGATTTTTACATCAATGTATGGGAAAAAGAATGTGGGCATGTGACAGGGAGAGGGGATTTATAATCTCGTTTGTGCAACCCTTGTGTATTCTATTCTCTGTTAAAAATTCCTCCTGCTTGTTTAGCAGGGAAGGTCTGGAGCAAGACCCTGAAGGTCCCTCTCACAGACACAATGCCCAAAAATCTCTGGAAGCATCACACTGGCTGCTGTTCTACCAGCAACTTTGAGAGGAGCTGGATCATAAAGCATCCTATTTTAAAATATAAGGTACTTAGATTCTCAATGGAGTGCAGTATTATAGATAAATGGGAATTTTTCCCTGGCATAAATTTTCATTTCTGAATATGCTGGGATACTACAAAGGAGAGCTTTCACATCTGGAAATGTCACGACATTTAACTGCAGGGGGTGGGGAAGGTGAACAAGTAAAGGGGATGCAATGTTTTGGTGAAGGGGGAATAAATCTGTAGATTTTTAGTAACTTTTCTGAGTATTTTTAAGTATAAAAATCATGTGGCTGGGTTTTCATCAGGACTGTGAAATTTCATAATGTTATTGAATAGAATATTTCACAATAAGGAATTACTCCCTTTGTTGACCAGTGCATTAATATAAAACCATCACAGGGAAGCTGCCCACTGCTGGAACTACTCCCATTATCTCCATAAAAATGGTGCATAATGTTATTCTCCCTTCATATCAGGATTCAAAACACTGAATAAACTATGAGAAAAGAATTCAAATATATTTTTTGTCAGTACAGGAGAAAAGGAGGATACCCAGAAAACATTCTCAGGGAAAGTGATAAGGATGACAGCTATTATTACAAGTGCAATTGAATTTGCATCAGTACAGTTTGATGCTGGATTTTCCCCTCCCCTGACTTTGACAGAAGAAGAAGCTGGGAAGTGCTCAGCACTGTGCTAAAGATGCCTGGAAAAACAACAAGCTAGCAGCCTTACTGGATATAAAACTGCTCCAGCCACAGTGGTTTTAACTCTTAGGGGTCTATCCTGAGCATTCAACCCACTTTGTGAAGTGGAAGATAGGGAAATACTTCAATAAAATTGTTATATTCTCAGTACCAGCCCTACAGAGCCAGAGAGACTAAAGCCTCTTGGAAAAAACCCTGCTGGTTTCCTCAGAAGGGATGATGCTGAAAAAGGTGCTCTGGCCTCTGGGCTGCTGCTCTGGAGCAGCATTGGGGCTCAGGTTTAGTTACATTTTCAGAGCTCTGCATGGGAGGTCGTGTTGTGCTGGGACTGCTGTGTCTGTGCTCTCTGTGCTCAGTTTATGATGGTGGCACTGACTAAACCCCAGGGCCTCTCCTCTGCTCCAGCTGCCACTTAGAGAGCTCACTCCAAAGTGCCCTGCAGATCTTGACTAGCATCCTCAAATCTGGAAACTGCTTCTGAGAGCTGAGCACTTGGCTCTTCTCAGCTGCTTTGTAAGGGTATTCCAAGTGAGGTTGAATGTATCCTTATGAAGTGCTTCATAAGATGGGGAAATGTCAGCTCCTTTGACCTTGTTTTTCCTTGAGTGAAAGGACAGTGAGAGATGCCTGGTGGTCCCAGGTGTTGGTGTAGCTCTGTTGATGGCAAATCTTCAGGAATAGGAAGAAGCCAAAATTTTATTTAACTTTTGTGGTAATGGTGCATTAACCTTGGGTGTCTGTGTTAGCTGCACCTCCTCACCATGTTGAACCACATCAAATGGAAATTTTATTTCTCCACTTTTACTGTATTGGAGGAGGAAGCAGTCATCTTTTGGGTACAGTTCATGCTGCATGGCTTCTACCACTTTGTTTCCTGCAGCATGTATGGGTTTGTCTCTTCAGTCAAAATTCAGGGAAGGCTGTCCCCGTACAATATGTAAATCTTCCCAAAACTTCAGAGACAATTCTCATTTTCTAACAAAGTTCTTGAAGGACATACCTAAACTTAACCTGCGGTTGGCTTGCCATTTTTTAATCCATAAAAATAAAAAACTGCTTTCACTGCTGCAAACATTACTTGTTGTATATAGTGACATAAGCAAATGCCTCAAGACAGAATAAATGCTACAATTTTGGTCATCTTTCCTACATAAATACTTGCTAAAGTACACAATTTTTTAAAGTAGATATGTGCATCTATCCCCAGACAATTAATTGATTTAACAATTTTGTTGCTGAAATATCTTGAGTTTACAGCATGCAATGATTATGTTTGAGTCTCTAGGAAAATGGTTTTATAGTAATGTGGGAAAATTTGGTTATCAGACAGAAGAACAGAAGACTTTTGGTAACACAGAAGAAAGTCATTGACTGTTGGCAATGCCTTGGAGTAGAAAACTGGGAGAAAGAGGAATACTAGAGCAAAAGAAAAATTCTGAAAACACCTATAAATAATATAGTTTCTGAAATTTCCTGAAACATTCTTGCAAGTGAAGAAGAAGGTTGTGTGATGCAACGAGTTACTCCTGATTTTATTTCTCCATTTCTGAGTCCATAGGCACAGGCAGGACTCCGTGAGAGGGAATAACAAGAGGGCAAGAGGTGCAAGTAATCTCACATCCAAAAATTGAGGAGGTGCATTGTCTTACCTGTCTGCTGGTGTCAAGTGCTGGTGTCAATGCCCACTCCTAGACCATTCCTGAGAGATGTCTGTCTTCCCCAATTCAGAAATCTAATAGAAGGGATTATTTCATAACCTCTGAGTAACCTTTTCCAGAGCATGCCAAGAGGTACCCAGCACACGTTTTCATCACTGTAAGGGTCTATCTGTTATTTTCTGCTGCTCTCTGAATTAAAAAGTTGCAGGCATTTGGATATTCCCTTTTTCCCTCTTATCTTACACACTTGATGTGTGTCATTGTCTCATATTCCTTGTTGGCAGTAACAAAGTTGCCATGGGAATATTGACTTGAAAAAATTAGCACTTGCCTTTGATAGAAATATCTGGATGTTAACATTTCTGTGCTTATCTTGTGCTATGAAATTTAAATGTCTACAGTAATTAATTCAATTATCAGTTAAAAAATGTGATTGCTGCTATTACAGCTCGGCATTGCATTTCTCTGGCTAGGAAACGCTTCAGAGGAGTTAATTGGTTGAATGTTCTACAGGCTGATCACTTAACCTGACATGGCTCAAGTATGGCATCAGTGGAGAAAATTTTGGTATATGCATCTTCAAGGAAAGCATTAAGGTTTTTTCTCTGTCTCATCTTAATCTGACTGTAGTTTCACTTTAGCCTGAGACTTTCCATCTGCAGCAACACCGATTTAATTGTAAATGGCTTTCTCCAAAATATTCCATGTCTTTTCATCTTTTTACATTGTACTAGTCCTTGTTTCCTTCCTGGATTTAATGACCAGCCTCATTTGTAGAAGACAGAAATGAAATGGCAGCATCTGTCTCCTCCCAGGTTCGTGGAGCGTTTGTCCTGGCAGAGCTCGAGTTCCTGCAGAGCAGTCGCTTGTTTGGGCTGCTGAAGGCTGCCCAGACCACCATGGCAATCTGCACTCTTCTTTTTCTGTGTCACACTCATTAAAGGTCTAATAGAAAAAGAAAAATTAATCACTTTCAGGATGAGAGAGCAAAAAGACCTTGGACCTTAAAAGAGCACAGTGATAAACTGTGACATTGTTGCATGGAAAACTCTTGGGAAAGGGACAAAAAAAGGGAAATATTTAATTCTTGAGTCTGATTGAAATCAGGCCTGTTGGAAAACACCCATCTCTTTTAAGGAATGGGTGAAATTTGGGAAATAGACAGGGAACAGCAGTATTTTGTTCTGTTGGACTCCTTCTTAAATCTGGACTGGTGTCTGTGATAGTTCTCTATTTTGTTTTCTGATCCCCAAACTTCACTGAAAAAAAAAATTAATGATTTGTTTAAAACAAGCAATTTATATTTTAAAAACCCCACAACTGTGGAGCACATTTCCTTTCTGAGACACCTTTGGGAGTAGTTTTCCCCTTCAGTCCACAAATACAATTTCTTTCTGCTTGCATGGCTTGCTCCGAAAGCCTGGGCTACAGGATCTCGAGCAGAAAACCTCAGTGGTGCGGGCCAGCATTCAGCTGTGACCAGAACTGAGCCTAAATTGCTTTAATTAAAGGCTACTCCAGAGTAAGCTGCCATTAGCATCCATTGCTGCAAGATTAAAGTCCCTTTATTGGGTTGTTATTGATGGAATTAGGCCGGCTGATCGGGAGCAATTCCGAGCTGAAATAACTGCCATGCGAAGAATGAGACCATTTACTGGTAATAGCAGAAAACCTATGGATTGGAATACTAAGATAATTCCACTTTAACCAGAAGTGGACAGCAAAGACCTATTGCAAAGCCCAAACATTTAATCTGATGTAGTCCCACAGCCCCTGGGGATGGACAGCTGCTCTTGTAGGGTCAGCTGTGGCCGTGGGATGCTCCAGAATCTCACCAGCTCTGGGATTCAAGCCACTTCCTTTGCACCAAAATAATTTCCTTGGTCATGGTGCAGGATGAGCTGGAGTCCAGCAAGTTGCTGAAGCAAATGCCAAAACTTTAGAATATAAATGCCAGCTGGAGCCCTGAGCTGGCTCAGTGGGGCTGCAGGAGATGCTTTTTCCTCAGATGGAAGATGCCATAGGACACAAAGGAGATGCCAGGAGAATGAGATCTGGGCTTGGTGCCAGGCTCACCCAGGCCAGAAGAACAACTTTAATTGGCCTGTCGTCCGGTCTGTTCCCTGCTCCTGTTTCTCCCATGCCATCTGAGGAGACAGAAAATTAGAAACCAGCCTATCCTTTTTTCTTTAATTGTTCTCCCTTATTCTTCAGAGAAGCCTCTCCTGGTTTAACTGCAGGTGATCTATAATTAAAATGTCACATTCCACACATTTTTTAAGCCATCTGGCAATGTCTCCAGGACAGAGAAAGGTGGAGTTGGGGATGGGGGATGAGTGGAAATGTTGCACTGAAGGGCTGTTTTCTGCCCAAGCCTAAATTGGGCCATTTGTTACCTCTGGTGATGCGGGGATGCTGTGTGCTAACAAAGATTTCTGAAAAGCCTTTGCTGGTTCTGACTGCACTGTGCGGACTTTGGTTAGCAGGCCTTCTGGTATGCTTTAGAAAGATAAAATGAAAAAAAAAAAAAACCACCCCAAGAAGTATACTTCCTTTTTACTGCTCATGGTGATTAATGTGAGTGGCTTTTCACAATCCATTTCCAATTAATTTTAGTGAAGGGAGCTCTGCTGGCCTGTATATGAACTAAACTTCATATTAGGAGATTATTGAAGGGATTGCAAGCTAAGGATTGAACACAGGGCTTAAGCTCCAAACTAACCATCATGTGAGTCACCAAAAGCCACAGTTCCTCCTCAGTGTGAGTCATCCTAATGACACACTTGGAGCCACTGGAGCTCAGAGCCTAATCCCCTCTGCCACCAGCCTCAGCCCTGCCTGGAAGAAAGCAAGGAGAGATCACAGCGTGTAACACGCTTCCAGCTCCCAGGTGATGCAGCTGGAAGGGAAATAAATGGATATTTCAGTGCTTTCCATTTCAGGGTTGGGACTGGGTGAACAGCAGTCATGCTGCAATCCACTTCTATCCCCTAAAATCAGGGGCACCTTTTGTCTTTTTGAGAGAAAGAGAAGAAATATATTTGCTCCCTCTTATTTCAAGCTCCTTTGAATACCTATGGTACAACTTTATCTCATCCTTAGTATGGCAAATAAAACCCTTAGTGCTTATGAGAATGCAGTTATTTGCTGTCCTTGATGGTGCAGATTTATTTTTGTTTTCCCTCTTCCCTGAGCTGTAATGTCCTCTACAAATATAGTTGATGTTGAAGAGCAAGAAAAAATTTTTTGAATTTATTTTGATAATTATGTCATAGGAAACCCCACGGATGCTGGGAAGAACAGGAGTTGACAGACAAGCCCTTACAAGCTTAACTGAGAAGCAGAAAGAAGAGGAATGCATTAATCAGCACTGTCTCCTGTAGTTTTTTCCTGCTAATGGCCAAGATATGCTATAACTCTAAAACAGCTGATTCATTCTTCCCCTTTTTATTCTCAGGATGTGCTAAGAGCTGCAGGATGTGATGCCAAGTGCTGGCTGCTGCCTGTCCTGGAGCCGGAATGGCTGCGGGGAGCTGTTGGGATGGTGCTGACTTTAATCCAGAAAGCACTGACAGAAGGGGAAAAGCAGAGAACTTTGGCTTCTGAGGGTGTGTGTGGGCATATGTGGCAGACAAAACCCGTGAGATGGAGAGAGTCTGATCTGAGAAAGGAATTCTGTTGGTTGGTTGGGGTTATTTTCTTTAACCTAAGCATAGCTAGATTTATGGTGCTGTCAGGCCCTCAGTCTCTTCTCCTTAGTGCCTCATCCCTGGCAAGTGGTGATGGATACTTCTTCCCTCCTGCATTACCCATATCACATCTGAGAGACTTTTATGCAGAGAGATGACTATAGGGTATTAAAAAAATAAGTGGGAAAACATTATAAGCGGTGTAAAAGTTATATTTGTCTAAGGGAAAATGAATGCTGTTGGTATTTGTTCTGAAGCAGCTGGTACCACTTTATTTTCAAGATTTGTGAGAGGCAGGGGGAGAACAGGTTGTACTTTCATGGCCCTCAGACACAGCTCAATGGGAGATGAAGCACATTTGCATCTGCTGGCTGTAGAGGTTTACAGATGATTTGTTGTGATCCATTCACTGAGTGGAAGGAAAACCTTCTATGTCCAACACAGCATATGTGCTTTTGATGCAAATAAAATAGAGAAGCAGTTGGTCATCACTAAAGACTCTCACACTCTCCATTTGGGCTGGATCTTTCAGTGCTTTGCAGCAGGGCAGTGATTCCATGGGCTATCAGCATGGCAGAAACATGGATTTAAGGTATTGGGCTACTGTGGGCACCTGCATTACTTGAAGTCTTCTTTGGGCAAGCAAAGAGTGAAAATCTAAAGGGATGCTCTCGTAGAACTCTTGTGGCAGCAGCAGAAATGAGATCTCACAGAGGCTGGGCAACAGGAAGACTCAGATGCTGGGGAAAACCCTCTCCTGAGAATTTCTTCCCTGGTGATTCTGCAGGTGAATCTCTCTCTGCAAAGCATGTAAATTGGGACTTCTGCAGTGAGAAGAAAGGGAATGGGAAGAGGAAATTGTTGTAATTTCTGATGTTAGAGATTGTACAGTCAAAGGGATCGCTATGTAAGCCTCGCTTTGTGGGTTATTACTGAATATTATTCCATTGGAAGTCAAAGAGAGGGTGCCTGTATTAGCAAAGAGAGCCCTGATCAGATGGAGAAAATGAAGATAAAAGAACAGAGAGTAACTATACTGAAATATATAATCCCACAGGTAGAAAAGCATGTTTCACAGTGCCCTGCCTGCCAGTCACGTAGTAGCTTAGCTGCTCTGTGGGCCTGGGGGATCATAAATTTAAGAGTTTAGGCTCAGCCTGCCAGCCTGGCCTCTGTCTTGTTAGGATAGACAAAAGCTGCACACACTGATCCAATTCACCAGCTGATTCCAGGAGTGCCATAGAGGGATTCACATATATGGACCTTTATATCAGCTTTCAGTGTTCCAAACCTCTTAAAACATATTTTGGTCTCGTTCAGATTTTTCTGTTTGAGAGAAAGGCTGAAAATCTGTCAGTACAAGAGCTCCATGTTTCACTAGCTCTTTTTATGTTGAAAGGAGGAGGAAGATTTGAGCTGAAGGTTTACAAGTCAGAAATTGGGGCTTGGATTGCTTCTGCAGCTCCTTTATGTGGTGTTAATTCTCATTAAAAAAGCACATTATCTGACTCTTTACCCTGTTTGTATCTTTGGATTATTCATTCTGGATGCGTGTGAATTTTTTTGGTGAATTTACATTCTTTCTGGAAAAGAACAAAGGCAGATTTGAAAGTGAATTGTCTGGAAAAATCGTATGGCTTTGGCTTTTACAGCTGCCATACTTTAAAGTATTCACCTGGATACGGAACAAAATCCAAAAAGCATTTAACACCTCCCCACACTTCCTGTTTCTCATCCTTTCCATCAGATGGCATCTCTCAACTCTAGCAGGAGATAGTACATTCTCTCCTGTAGTAATTCCATCCAGAGTGTAGGAAATTGGTGCAGAGAGAGTTGCCCCTCTGGCTGTCTCTGGTCTCCCCCTAAATTCCTCTTGCATAAAAACACCGTGATGCAGACTTAGTGTGCACAAGTGGTAAGTCTGCACTCTTTTGCTATGTGTGGGCCAGCAAGGGATGAAAATAGAGATGCTGTGAGATTGGGAAATAGGTTTGTATGTCCAAAGGAAGAGAGAAGGGAATTACATTAATAGAACATAATGGCATTGTTAATTTTGGCATTAGTGTTGTATGACTTTTTTAGGTAGGTGGCAAATTGGCTTTGATTTTTAGCTTTCTTTGTATTGAGCACCCAACAGCACTGTGTATTGCAATTGTTTGTAAAATTTAAACATTAAACACGTTTTCTTGTAAATACATTTATAAGTCTTATTGTAATGGCAATTATTGCAATAACACTGAGCTGCAAATGAAGTGTCATTGTTTAGATGCCCGCTGAGATGTTGTTCATCCATTCTCCATTAAGTCCATTTACTATTAGCAAACTTCCTCTACTTGAACATCAGGAGATGATCTTGGAGGGGTTTTCTTTGTTTCTAGGTACTGTGAAGGAGAGCAGTGCAAGTTATCACTGTTTAGTAAAAACTAAGAGTGGACCACAGAATTCAGGACAACTTCCTCTTTACACTTGTTCTGCTACTGCTAAGTATTGACTAGCCAGCCAGTTTAATTTTAAATGAAAAATAGCCTTGTGATAGCTAAGAAGGTTCTTCATTAAAATAACAAAGTACAGGGAAGTGATAGCTAGAAGCAGCTTGTCCAGGGGGACCAGGGCCATTTACAAACAGGCAAGAGGTAGCCCTGAGCAAGATGTGAACAATAAACTGTCAGGAGGTGGTGAAAGGACAAGGAACAGTGAATTTCACCCAGTGCATTTCCTCTCAGATGTGTTTGTAACCTATTTGCTTTTCCTTTTCCATTTCATTTCAATAGATCACAAAGAAGACTTTTCTGTCACTCAGATCTATTGTTCCAGAACCTTGTGGGGTTTAAGTTGATACTCCATTAACTTATGTCATTAGACTGTACCAGCACTCCCAGCCTGGCACTATCTGCCACTAAAAACACATTTTGTCAGCAGTAACTGCTTTTCTTTAGGAGTGAGGTTCCTGAGTAGATTCTCCTGCTCTTTGGCAAGGGGAACTCAGCTCTCTCGTGGTCCTGATGATATTGCTGTTTGACTCATTTTGTCAGGTGAATTCAAAGATTTATTTTCTAGGCAGTGTCCCAGCTTGCATGATTCTGTTTTACTCCTACTTGTGAAAATCAATCACTGGGAACATGGCAGAGGAAATTACCAGCATGAGCAGGGAGTTCCTTGAGCAGCAGCTGATCCCTGTGCCAATCAAAAGGTTTTGCTCTTTTCTTGCCTGTGTTTGCAGGGGTCCATGCATTATTTTGGATCTGTCCTGTGGTATGACCTCACCCATAAGAGCTTGACTGTGCTTTTTATATGCCCTAGAGTCTCTTGTCTATAACTTATTAGTATGAGAATCATAATAAGATCCTTTATGAGATTATACATTGCAATCCAGCAATACATTATAAAAGTATTAATATTTTATGCATTCCCTGGAGCTGGAAGTGATGCAATAGTTATAGATATATGGATAGAATATATACATGTGTGTGTGTATCTGTGTTTCTCAGCTGAACAATGAAGGCTTCTTTCTTGTGGAAGCACGCTGTAGTCCTGATTAACTCCAAGAGCAGGGTGAGGCAACAAATGTGTTGCCATGTGCTGGAGCAAGAGGCTTCTTGTGGGTTTGTAGGATGCCAGCACAAACTGCAAGAAATTATATGTCATTGTGTGTGGCCTACGGGAATATCTGAGCTGGGAGGAGGTGGAATAGCAGGGGTGGTGCTTGTGAGCATGTCAAGAGCTTGAATGAAGCTTTCTGCATCTAAAAGCTCTGGTTAGGGAGAAGTGAGGATGCTGCACACTCTGTTCCAGAGCCACGAGTCAGGCCTTGTAAGGTCAGTGCTTAGCAGGGCTTGGAGGAATCCTGTAGTAATTGGGCTGAAATCTTTAGTGGGGCTTGCAGCTGCTGCGTTACTGTTGGCAGGGAGCTTATTTCTGAGAATACAGCAGAGAGAGTTGTTATTGTTGTTGTGGGCAGCAGGCACGACCAAATCCCTAAATAACTGATGCCTGTGCTTAGCTGTCTTCCCACTGCAGTGTGTTCCCTAATTCTTTGCTGGTTCACTTTTCTTGCCCAACAGTGACACTGCTTGCTTGCTATTTAAATGCTGTTATTGGTCAATGCCTGGCACTGACTGCAACTCAAACAACAACAAATGCTGAGGCCTCTGATTTAATTGCTTTCTGATGTACCCCACTCTATCTGTGAAGCAGAACAACCTCTGGTTTAGTCTTGATTTCAAATCAGCCAGCAAAGCCATCCAGATCTCCAGTCTCTGATTCTGCTTATTACCAACAGATTTGCATTAATGTATCTTGGTTTCAACAAACTCCTAGTAGAGGCTTTAAGGCTTACTTTCCTTACTTTGTTGATGTAGATTGGTGCTCACTGGCTCCAACAGGGCCCCTCAGTTTTGTGCATTTAAGGATGTGAATCTCCTTTCCAGAAGTATGGATTTTTATGGATCACTAAATTGCAGTGTTGAAGGCAAAATCAGCAACAGCAAAACCATCCCGAGTGTAATATTCAACGTGTTGTGGAGCTTTGAAAGAAATGGGGGGAAAAAATTGGTTTCTGATAGAACTTATAGGCAAAAATGACCCAAAATGGCAAAACCACTTCTATCCGGAAACTTAATCAAAATTATGGTGAAACTAATTTGGCAGAGGGAAAGTAAAGGCTGTAGCCAAAGCACTGTAAGTTTTCCAGTGGAAAGACATCTTCTGTGGTGATATAGGATACTGATGGACATCAGTAAATGCTGCATGTTACTTACATTATGTTTTGAATATTATTTAAATAACTTGAGAGAATACATGGCTACCAAATTGAATATGATTGTTCACTGATAGGATTTGAAAATGGATTTAAAATCCATAACAAAAATTGAGGTATGTGCTCTGTGTGCTTTGTTTTCTATACTGGTTGTGAATGCTCTTGCAAAGCTGTGCATGGACCACACTGTATAAGTTAGGGGCTAAATAACTTTCTTATTATTGTTAATCTAATTTGCATTTGACCTTAAGCCCTTTCACCTGCCCATTCCTGGGGGAAAATGAAACATATTTACCATAATTGAACTGTAGCTTAATTTCTTTAGGTACACAGTAAGCCAATGATCTCTGGAGAGAGAATGTGCTTCTGTTCTAAGAGGCTTATGAACAGAGGAAAGCATTAAATAATAACACAACTTCCAGATATTTATGGCTGCAGTGAGATCACCTGACATTTGAGGCTTTATTTTTTTAATCTGAAATTGAATTAATTCAGGGTATTTGGTGGTTCTTAAAGTATTCCATGCTTTTTAAAATTATCTGTTACCTTTTCTCCCCTTGTAGCAAAGAGACTTATACTGTGCTCCACCAAATAAAAGGTATTAGTAAAGTACATAAACTGTAGGTGATTTTCTAGAGCTGATACGATTTTGGAAAGTAAAGGATTTTACATAATACATACTGGATTTCTTTCTATTGTACCCACATCAGCATAAATTACCCATATAAATGTACATCTGCCTCTCCCTGATGCTGTCACTGGTGTTTCTGATGGTCACTGTTTTTCACACATTTCTGTGTCAGAAGGCAGCTGAGGAGGTGTTTTGGGCTGAGATGTTGTGTGCTCACTGCCAGGCATGGCAGAGCCAGCAGGGACCCGAGGGCAGCCCGGGCATGTGAGTGGCTGCTTTTCAGCTGGGCCTTGAGGAGCAGGATGGAGACCACCTCAGACCACCAAATTTTCTGTCACCTTGGCTATGTGATGGAAACGCTGGTGCTGTTCACTGGCTGCAGCCTGTGACACTGTCCCAGCATGACTCTTCCTGCTTCTCCCACCACCTGCAGCATTCCCAGTTGGTTTGTGTCACCCCAGGCAGCTCCTGACCCGTGAAATGGGGAAAAGGGGTGGTATACAGACCCTGCATGTGTAATAATCTGCCTTGTGATGAGATTGCTCCTGTGCCATTGCACTATAGATCATCTATGTTCTTGCCTCATCAGAGCATCCTTTTGAGTTCTTAGGCTGGCAGAAGCTTCATCAGAGTGAAGACAGAGGAATGCAGGCATTGAGGATGGGAGCTGGAGAAGCTGGAGCAGAGGGTGCTGGAGCTGAGCCTTTGTGGAGTTTTGTGACCTTGTGTTTTGATATGACACTGACTCTACTCCTCATCCTACTGAATGTCTGTGCAGAGCATGTTTGCTCTGAAAATTGCTGGAGGGACTGTAAAAATCAGGGATGCCACCTTGTATGTATCAGTGATACCTCAGGTTTTAGCTTTTATATGTTTCAGATTCTGTGCTGCTTTAGTGTGTGGGTCTGGGCTTCATATCAGGGCATGGTGAGCTCTCTGCACAGAGTAGGGAGACAAAACAATTCCTTCTCTAGCTGGGACCAAGGACAAAGGATCCAAATCTCAGGCCCAAGAGCATAAACAACGTGGGCTGAAGAGAGAAAAACAAGAAGGATGGGACTTCATGGGCTAAAGCTATGAGCAATTAACTATGGACAATTATATAACAATTAATTATGGACAATTAACTCCAACATGCAAATGGAGCAGAACTTATAAAAGTGACAGAGCCCGTGCCTTTGACCATTTTGGGTCCATCTTGGGTGCAGCCCTGGCTGGGCTCTTGTGCTGCCCAAGGTGGATCCATTGAGGCCTTTTAATAAATCCCTACTTTATTCTTTAACTGTCTGGTCTCTGTTCTAGGCCAGCCTTCTCAAGGCATCACCAGCCCCTACTGCAGAGACGTGTGGGTGAGGACAGGGCTGTCCTGTTCAGGAGCCAGAATTTCCCCTGCTGTGCAGGGCTGTGCTCCAGGGACCTCTTCCTGAGGCATCAGATGCATGGTCATGTCATGTAAACAGGACCCAGCCAAGCAAAAACTGGGCTTGCTGCTCATTAAGCATCTTTATTACTGTGTGTCTGGGTGGTGATGAAATCCAAGTGCTCTGCACAGGACCATATGTCAAAATAAGGACTGTATCAAGAAAGAAATGCTTTTTAATTCTGGTCATCTTGAAAGCCAAATAATTAAGGTGATGAAAAAGATGGCTTTTACTGCCTACTCTCAGAAAAAGGAGGAAACAACATATATAATGTGCTCCCAAAGGAAAGGATGACTAGATATAAAGTTTTTTAGGAATAATTTTCACAAAACCTTTTCTGGAAAGTTTTTTCCCAAACCTTTCCCATTAAAAAACAAATTACAGCTATACTCATAGCCTGGATTTTATTTAGTTCCTCACTATTCTAGCATGACTATAGCTCTGGCTGCTCTTAGCAAAGTTAGGAAATGAGTTAGCTTCAGTATTAATATAGTGAGTTACATTTGCAAAGCCAATCAAGAGCTTTACACGGTGTTCCGAGATACCGGAATTCAATTCACAGGATTTGCCAAAGCTCTATTTTTATTTTGTCTTCATCTGATGTTATCAAGGTTGTTCATGTTCCAAAAATGGATGAGTTTAGCAATAGTTAGCAGTTGGTAATAGGAGTCAAGAAGACCAAGGCTTTTAACACATTCAGAATGTTTAATTTCCCCTCCATCTGATGATAATAACTTAACATGTAAAAAGAAAATAACACAAAATTATGTGGATTTAAAAAACCTCCCACGCACCTTATGGAATTAAAATACTGTGTGGGCCTGGAACCACGAGTATGTTCACTAAGTATGATCTCCAGAAGCATGTTATATTTGAGAAAAAAAAATATTAAATGAAAAATTAATCGTTGCTGTTTTATCCAAACACTTCGCTTTCCTAACATTTTGCTATGCCCATTAGGTAATCACGCCATTTATGTTTAACTAAAATTTTTCCTTAGGGTGCTATCTGTAAAATTTAAATATCTGCTTATTCATTTGGGGGGTTTCTATAATTGGAATATACACTGCAGCAAGCCTTGAAGTATGTCCAAGGAAAGGTCAGGTTTTGCTGAAATTTTTACTTCTTTGAAGCTTTTTCATGCCAAAATGTGTTTAAGAGTGTAGTCAGTGGGGTGATTTTGGTTGTGGCATGAGGAGCTGGTTGGGAGTCTGGCTTCCCAGGCAGACTTGGCACAGCCCCAAGATGTGCAGTGTGCTTTGCAGAGTCACAGCACAGCCTGACGCAGGAGACGTACCGGAGATAAGTGTGGGAAATCCTAGCTGCCTCATCATCCCAGTGGATGTGGAGAGCAGGCAGGAAAGAGCCAAACCCTCCTCAGAGATGTTTCTAGGAAGCAGTGGCATAAATATATACTATAAATGCTTTCTGTGAACTGCCTTTTTTTTTTTTTTTTTAAAAGCATGGGGGATAGGACTCAGAAATTAAAAGAAGGTAGGATGGCCACAGTCTTAGTCTGTTCAGGGGTACATATGTTAGTGTAGTGTAGTCCTTTATTAATAATTAGCCTTTTAAAATTTATCTAGCAAAAATCCAAGATGGCTCTGGAAAAATTTTTCTTTTTCACGGCGCTCGTAGTGCTGTAAAATGAGAGCAGCACACGTTATGGTACAGAACAGCCACAGTAGCAAATAATCCTGCTCTGACTGTTGTGACAGGTATTTTAGGTTCTAAGGATTAGATTAGGTCAGAAACACGAGGAGGAGAAACTGCAAAATCTGCAGAGCAGAAAAAAGATGAAGCTGAGGTGGGGGGAGCCCTCATTTCTTATGGCCACTCATCCCAAAATGCTGCCCACCACCCAGCAGGGCAAGCACCCCCAAACCCAGAGCACTGCTTGTTCCCAGAGGCCCTGCACAGATGCTGAGCATGCCTGTGTTGTTTGTAAATGCTGTTTATAGTGTCCCTGCAGTAAATACATCACAAGGTGAGAAGTATGACATTTGTGTTAAAATGTACTCGTTTTCCTGATCAAAAGGGCGACGCTGCTCACGGTGAAACCTTTGGAAATTTGAGTTTATCTGGAAATAAACGTTGCAGTTGGTAGAGACTGGAAATAGAATAGAATGTGGGGGTTTTAGTAAATATATTTAGGACACAAGAGTCAGTAAGAGGAGGCAGAATGACACGGCAAAGGTGTACGTACAAAATACAAATACATACAAACAAGGTTTTTCACATAGTGGCGGTGGCTTTAGTACAGAACCTTTATGACACAGCTAGACTACAGCCAAGAATTACATTTGAAAGCAATTTAGCAATCATTTTTGTACTATGTATACTTTGACAGGTTTCATTCATAAACCTAAGAGCGTTTCACAAGGTATTATTGCAGGAGCACTAAAAAGATACAGTAACTGTGAGGAGGTTTTTGCCAGAAAATATTTCCTGAAGAAGACAGTCATGCACAGCAAACCAGAAATATGCTATTTTTAAAAGAATTTGTATATAGAAAGCATCTTCAGGAAGAAGAGATGGAATGTAATCTTCCTTAGGTATACGCCTGTTAAGATATTTTTATCATGTACTGCAATCTAATGCTAGCTCATGTAAGAGGGGCTTTGCACATTCCTTTCTCATTTCTGTTAGGAAATTAAATCCTGATAAGGTTCTATATGATGTCTCTTATCACTCTGTGGAGTAGCAATTTAAAGACCAGAAACACATATGGTTTTTCATCTTTATGGTTCAGTTTTGACCACTGGAGTTTGTTTCCTGCTGCTGTTTTCACGAGGGCAGAAAATGCTTTGTCCAAAATCCACTTACTTCTCTGCTGGCCTTCAGTTTGAGGAATGTTCTGTTAAATCCAAAATACATGGTTGTAATATTGAGCAAAAATTGGCCTCCTGCTAATAAATTAATACAAATAGTATTTGGGTTTCTCCTGGCTTTCTTGTTAGCTCCTCGTGTGAAGGGCGAGTGAACTGCAGATGAGAAATGGTAAGAAAACATTGCAAAATGAAGCATCAGCTACAGTCAGAGAATTGACTGTGCTGGAATTTAAGCAAGGAGAAGAGTAATTTGTGGGTGTGAGGGGGTCTGTGGTCCCTATAAAAAGCCAGGGTGAGGGCAATGCAATGTCAGCCCACAGCAGAGAACCTCCACCAGTGGAGAGCCAGAAAGATGAAGGAGCAGCAGCACAGAGTGAGACCCGTGCCCTGCATCCTTACATGCAATCCCATTTTGTACTGGCACTCCCTGTGTGTGTCAGTAAAAATAATGTTATTTTTATTCTCAAAGACCCTCAGTGAGGCAATTTTGTTACAGCTCCTGCTTTTCGACCTTTAGGGTGTTATTCCAAAGCTAATCCATGTTTTTGCTTTCTGAATATAACATGGAGGACATAATGGAGATGAATATCCAGTCAAATAAACTTAAATTGCTGTCTTTAAGGGTTGATCTTTAAATATAATCTGCCTGCAAGTAGATTACACTTATGGTCATTTGGATACAAATACACTTTTATAAGAGAATTATTCACTCAGGAAGGTGAGCAGAGGGAACTTAGAGAAGGTGTACAAAAATAACTAGGAAGCTCAAGGAATCAATTTATGTTCAAGCATTAAAGTAATGACAATAAAGCTTTACCAGCAGAAGGTATAGAGACTTCAGTGTCTTGCAGTAAAGCATGATTATTTATAAAAAAGGGAGAGAAAAGCTTGAAGATTATTTTATTTTGGTGTTAGGTCAAATAATTGATGGTGATTTGCAGCTGACAAAAGGGTAGCAGCAAAGATATTTAGAAGTGGCAAATTGAGGCATCATGAGGGAGCGAGGGACCGTCCTGCTAGTGTCTGAATAAATATAAGGTGTAAATTCCAAGATGGGCTTCAAAACAAGTAGGGTGGAGAGATTTTTGTTGGTTTAGGGTGAGTTGTTTGTTTGGTTGTTGTTTTGTTGGTTTCTTTTCTTGTTTTCAAACTAACTCAAGATCAGCAAGTTAAAACATAATATTTCCTCCAGAGTGGTGAGGATTTGAGTGCAGATTTTTTTTTCTTCTTTCTGCATGTTATTTTGGTTTGGCTGTGTTTTTTTCTTTTACAGTAAATGCATTTTCCTGTAAAGACTGCAGCACATGGGTTCCCAGGGAATATTCAGTTGTGTTTTGACTTTTAAAACATTTTATACTTTCTTTTCCTCTTAACTTCAGGCATTTAGAATGCATTAGGGTCACTGGTTCTAATGGGAATGCTGATGTTAAGGTTAGTTCAAGGGTAATTTAATATATTTAGGTGTCAGTATTGAAATTCTGCTTTATTTTGAGTGTAGGTCTAGATAATAGATATCTTGTATTAAATTGAGGTTTGTGTGGAGAAAAGGCAATATGCAATTATGTAACTTCTGCAGTTACAGAAGTATGTCAAGTGACACTGGACTGAACATAACAATAATGAAAGTACAAAATTAAGCTCCTAACTATCTAATCTTTTAAAACTGGAGAAGGTTTTTCTTCGATGACACTTCCCATGTAACTATCACAAGGAATTGTTGATCCAAAAGGCCATGTGACCATAGCTGTAGAGTAGAAAAATCATGGAGCTAACTTTTTCCACTCTAATAACAAATAAATGATGTCAGAGTGCTCATTATTTTAATTAACTTAATGTGCAGTCATTAATAGTTGTGATGCTTGATTCCCCCATCATGTAGACAAGAAGGATTGTTAATTCAGGGCTCAGCAATGCAAGAGCAACACAGCTCCAAGGCACCTCAAAAACTGGATGAAGAAAGAACTGTTCATGTTCTGCTTGGACACAGATTTGTAGCTTACCCATGGCAGTTGTCTTGATATTCCTGTTAATAGTATTTTGTGTTCTGATCACACAGGTCCTACAGATACTCAAGGAAACGTGCGTTTGGTAAAACTTGGCATGATTTCCAGAGCTTGGAGCAATGAGTAAGTTAAGTTCTTACTTAATTAAATGAATTATGTAGACATTTTTTAATTGTCCAAATGCCAAAGCAGATACACTGGGCTTTGGAACTCTTCCCTATTTTTAGAGCAGTACTGACTTTGTTTCTTACCCCGTTTTTGTTGGGTTTTTTTTTCAGGCTGGTAATCTATAGTATACTCGAGCTATTTTGATATGGTTATCTTTAATTAAGCACATAACTTATTAGTATTTTGCAAGTTGGATTAAATTCTTTTGATAGTATTTTTACATGCCAATTTGTAATTTTATTCTTTCGCTACAGCAGACAGATTGGGAAGTCGTGAGTTATTAGGGAAAGGAAATTGTTCTAATGAATAAACAGGGCCTTTCAGAGAGTAAGCTGATAGTGTCAAACATCACCCAGGAGGGCCAAAATAAGCACTTCAAGGCTATTACTGTACTGCATGTATCTATTTAAATCATAATTCATAAAAACTGTGATTTTAAAAGTATGGCAATTATATATGATACATAATATTATATATATGGCATAATATTAGAAATATCCTTCCCCAGCATGTGCTTAATGCTGTGCTGTGTTTTGGTATTGTTACAACAGTGCCCTTTGAAAGTGAACCAGCCAATGCCTGATGTGATTTATGGTACTTTAAGCTGGGAGGTCGTAACCATAAATATTGTAAAGGGCTTTGATTTTCAGATTATGCCAAACATTCCCACTTTGAAAAATGGATCTCACTGAAATGTGTAACGTTGGGAAAGCAAACACAACATTTTGAATTTAATTTCCATTCTCTTCTGTGACAATTACAGATCACATGAAAAAGGAAGCCATCATAGCACGTCACACATTGAACTCGATGAAATGTGTTACAATATGAATCTCTGGAGCATTTTTTCCCTCCAGTGGGGCTCTAATTTATACTTGCTCATTCAGGAATAAACAGTGCTATTTTCTGACCTGTCATCTCTCTCACCTCAACTCTCTTCAGCTTTTACACTGAGAAAATGATGTCTTTGAACTGAATGCTAAAGCAGCAAACTGTGTTAAGATTAATTTTATTGTCCAGCCCTCAAAAATTATAGAACTATTCTATCCATCCTTTCCTTGCTGTGACAGTAGATTCCCAGTGTGGGATATGTACACAGGGAGAGACAGAATGATTGAATGAACACATAAATGGGGGAATACTGGGGCTGCTCTGAGCCCTGCTACCAGCTCTCCTGAACTTCCTGACCTCATTGCCACTGCCCCGTGGAACACTCTGGAGCTAATGCCAATTCCTGGTGTGAACTTCAGGACTTCTTCCCATGGAAATACCCACTGCTTCAGCTAATGAGCCCAAGCCCACACATGTGAAGTTTCTAATTGACCATGAATACTTTTGATCAGTTTTTTAGACTCCAGAATTTTTAACTCCGGAAAAAAAAATTACGTGGCTGTTGGCAGGGAAAATAATCTGTTTATAATACATGGCTACAAATCATCTGCTAGCCTAGATCTCAAAATTTACAATTTTCCTATTACTATTCCTATTTCCTACTACTTTTCCTATTCCTTTTTGTTATTTTCCTATTTATTTGTGGATTTCCTTTTATCAGGTTTTCCCTTAATGCCTTGTTTATTTTTACTAAAAGCTTTTCATTTCTTAAGTACCTTGGAAATGTATTCTTTAACAAAGCAAGTTTTAACTGGATAAAATTAATTAAAAAAAATAATTAGTAAAAATGAAAACTCGGTGCTTATTATGTGATCAACTCCATCTCCAAAAAAGTAGCAGATGCAGATGCTGCTTGAAATCTCTTTGGATATTGTTTATGGTGTTCATGTGTTATTTGCTTTAATTTAATGCTAGTTATGCACCTTGCTTGCTGGATTTTATTATGGTCTTTTGGCTTTTGCTTTTTGATTTATGAAAGGGTATATATTTTTTTAATGAGTTTTTTTGTGTTGTCACTGAAGGATTGTTCCTTGCACTGTTGTGCTAGATTGTTAGAGAAGTGAAACTGCAGAAGATTTCATATAGCAGTCAGTTGGGAAAAGTCATGGAATGGTCTGGATTGGAAAGGAACTTAAAGACCATTTAAAAAAATATCATCTAAGAAACAAAACCACCTAAAGACTCCCCTGCCACATGCAGGTACAGATAGCAGAGTGACAGTGGAGCCACAGCGAACAGTGAAGAAGGCTGCAGGCACCTGCTCTTTATTGTTCCTCAGTAGAACCTTTTTAACTCCTGATCTCACACGCATTGCACCTGTGTGCCCTCTGTTCCCTTTTGGGATTGGTCATTGCCCTCAGCACCCCATGGCTCATTGCCTTCAATGCTGCCACCTGTCCCACACAGCTGTGCCCATCAGGGATGAGGCTGGCCACAGCCCCACCCCAATCACCACAAACCCTGTGCCTACAACAGCTGCACCTTCCACTGGACAGGGAAGCATTGCCTCTGAGGTAAAATCCAATTTTTTTTCTATTTTTTTTCTTATCATTTTTGATAATTTATTTTCACTTATTCTGTTAGGGTTTGACTTGGAGGTTTGGTTTGAATGGATGTTGGGAAACTACAATTCCATGGCAGACTGTTTTGGGGATTCATTTCCAGTTGCTGGCTCCATTTGCTTTTCACATAGAGACACTCTATTTGATAGAGGATTTGCTTCTAAGGCAATGTTTAACATAGCACGGTGAATTGCATTTTCAGTGTTTGAAATGCTCACGAGTGGCTTGAGCAGCCATCAGGTGTTTTGGCTTGGGCCATCAGGTGTTTTCTGGCCTGTGTAAAAATATCCTGCTGTTTGATACTATTATAGTACATCAGATACTTGTTGGTGCCACCTCATAGTCAGCATGTCATTTGCAATTTTATTTTAAATTTTTATTTGTCTGCTTTGGTTTCTTTTGTTAGGAATGGATTAGGGAAGAAAACAAAAAGATGCAGTGTGCATGTGCTGTTAGGGAAATTCTGCAGCATAAACACTAAGAAGGGAAGATACAGAAAATGGTGTATTATATCCAGTAACAACAGTTTTTCCCAGTAGTATCCTAAAGCAGACAGTGGTAATATTGGTGACTGGGAAGAGCAGGGGCAGAGAAGTGTTTGCATTTCTGAACACGGGAATGTGGTGCTAGATACAGATGCTATGTGGACATGTGAAAGAGTGAGGGGATACTTCTTGCTGGACAAGCTTTTTCCTGGAGCTGCTCTGAATGAGCACTGGTATGAAATTATGTGCTTTGGAGGGCTGAAGGAGCAAAGAAAAAAAAAACAAACAAACAACAAACAGGGTATGTTTTAATAAATCTTTGCTGCTGCTTTTGAGCTGGAGCAGAAATACTCGTTGAAGCTTCCCAGTCCTCTCCCTGTGACCCAGCACAGGGGGCTGCAGCCCCTGGTGTTGGAATCCAGGGCACAGAGAATGTCTCTGCCTGTTTTTGGTCTGACTGCATGCTGCAGGGCTTTAGGGCACTGCTGCCTCCCCCCAGCTTTGTGGCACCAGAGCTGCACTCAGCTCAAGTGCTGGAACAGGGATCCTCTTCACACACCACCAAGGATGTGCTGGGAACTAGGCTACCAGAGTATCCCAGTTTCCTCTTTTTCCTGCTGCACCACCCCCACAGCTGATGAATGAATGCAGTTGTAACACAGTGCATAATGTACATTGCATTACCCCTTAATGGTTTTTAAAAGGTACACGGGATACTCCCGGCTCTCCTTCCCTTAATGCAAGGATGATGGGCACCTGAAATAGGGAAACGCGTACAAGGCTGAGTGAAAAGGAAAAAAAAAAGAAAAAAAGGACCAATGCAAGGAGACTGAAGGTGCAAGAGATGGTAAAAAGGTGTGTCTCAGGCAGCAGATTACTTACAGGGAGAGATATTCTTAGGATAAAGTGATTTTTGTTGAATTCAGTAAGAATTGTTATGGGAACTTAATTGAGTTTCTTGTGACTTGAGCACAGATATTCCTTTCTATCCTTGATGGATATGTTTCAGGAGAGAGTGAATGATTTCTCAGGATATGTTAGTAACACATATGCTGTGCCATGCTTTAAAAACTGTTAACCAAAAGAGTTAATACTCTTGAGTATTTTTTCTGGGTTATGCCAGGACTATTCCTTAAATAATGAATAGTAAATATTATGTAATGCATTTATAGATTTAATAATATTGATATATTAAATATTGTTGAGTGAATTTAAATATTAGAATGCAGAATATTGAGTATTCTCAGGCAGGCAGAAAAACAGCAGAATGCACAGGAACTAGTTTAGTTTGTTCACTGGCTTCTAGTTCACAAGTTTTCCAGAAAGTCTCCCAAATCCATAGCCTGATTCTTGAGTTGATATTTGCCTTTTTATTCAGGAACAACTCCTTGGAGATTTTTCCCAAATGGAAGAACAAGAGAATGAGTAAATAAGCAGCACTGGTTATTATTACATAGCAGAGAGATGTATAATAGCAACATAAACAGCTGAAACCCCAGATACTTACCCAGGAGAGCAGGACAGAGATGGAAATAGGGAAGATTGATGTTAGGTGGGAGCCATAGGGTTAGGGATTGATGAAATTAGCAATTTATTAAAAATAAAAGATTTGGGAAGGAAAGCAGCATCCGGAGCCTGCAGGACCATAATATATAGAATGAGGCAAGAAAACTTAGATGAAGGGTTAAGATAGCAAAGTGTCAGAGATCAGCCCAAAAAAAAAAAAAAAAAGCCAACCAGAATAAGCAGGACTAGAAAAAAAATATTTTTCTTGTTAGGTGTTATTTAGTACTACTTTTCCTTTGTTTATTCGGTGCTTTGGAGGAATCAGGTGGTTTTTAATTGTTTATTGTTTTTTCCCTCCCTTAATAGAGGAGGACAGTGATTTTCATGAGCAGAAGCTATAGCAGCTTTTAATGCTGTTGCTCACTCCTGTTTGGTACAAAGCAGGGTGAACCTTTGAAGCTTGAGCTGTGGGACTGGATTATTTCTCTGTTGCTACAAGAAGATGTTCCCCAGTCCTTGGACTCCTAACAGAGCGTGCAAGCAGTGCCTGCACGTCTCTGAAAGGCCAGAGAGCAGCTTTACAACCCTGTTCTTTGAGATGGTGGATGTGTGGAGTTTCATTCCCAGGCAGAAGGGTCCTCACATATCAGTAATGTTCTGTTCAGAAGGTGGAAAAAAATTGTTCAGGTCCAAGCTGGAATATATTTATTCCCAGGAAAGTGTTGCCTAATTTTATTTCTTGCATAATTTTATGTCTTTTCATTACTCTATCCTACCTAAACTTCTGACATTTTTGAGAGGGAGCCACACCCATGATCCCATCTGAAGAGGGAACCAAGCCTTAAATGTGCTGTGTTTTTAAACTCATCAGGTATTTATAATATTGACTTGATTTTTCACATGGCAATGAACTTGCTGATTATTTTTGCTGGTTATTTCTAGATGTACACCCTCATAACCAGAAAAGTCGTGTTACTGTGCTGTACATTATCATGCTCTTTTTTCAGCTGTAACAAGAAGCAGCAAATTCTGGTCTCTCACCTGTGGCTCAGCTGTCAAAACTTTCCACTTTTGCCATTTCTGTAATTCTTTCCTAAATACTAAGAATGCTAAAGAATGAGTGGCAGCTGTCAGAATTTACTGTTTGCTGCGTACGAACGGAGGTAATGACAGAAGATGTTCATCAGAAGGGGGCACACCTCAAAAACTGGGGCTTCCTTCATCAAGGATGCAAACACTTGAGCCAATAATTTCTGCCAGGCAAGTGTTTGTAGGTGTCCCCACCCTGAATCTTCTGGCAGCAGCTCATCTGTTTTGGAGGACAGGATGATAGGACACTGCTATTATGTTGCCAGCAGTAAATGCTGACTAAGAGACGTGTTCAGATGTTACATCATGTTTCTGGGCTTCTTTTCTAAGGTGTTCCTTCTTTTGGCACTGCAAATTCATCCCATCAATCTTGGTTTTTACAATCCAGAATAAAGGTAAAGCAGATTGGAAGATGAGCCAGCCAGGAGTGTTTCACACCTCACATGAGAAAACTGCAAATCACAGATATCTTATGGGGGGGGAAAAAACCCCAACAAAACAACAAACCACACTTAAGCATCTTCCCTGTGCACATCTTAGGCTGTGACAAATTCTGAATTCTGGTCCTGGAAGCCAGCTCCCATTTGTGTGCTGCAAAAAGAAAGGAACACTTGTGTTGGTGAAGGAGCAGGGGTTACAGCTACCTCATGCTGATGTACCTAATGGTTTGTAGTCCAGTTTGCTGGGGGCTTTGTAGAACCGAGCGAGCACATTACACGGCCGCTGAGGCTGAGGATCGCAGAGTCTGCGCCAGAGCCTGCAAGAAACCATGGTTGTTGTCCTTTTCCTTGCAGACGCCCAAGCCCTGCGAGGCCGGGTGGGCAGAGCCGCCTCCGCGGGCGGGAGAACCGTGAGTAACCGCGGGGAGAGGCGGGCGCCCCGGGAAGGGGGATGCGGCCCCCCAAAGAGGAGGGATGCGGCCGCCCCGGGAAAAGGGGGGATGCGGCCCCAAGCGCTTCCTTACGCCGTGACCCAGAAGTTTTGCCAGCCCGCTCCTGATCCTGCAGCTTGCCGGGCGGGATGCGGCGGGGATGGGCTGCGGCAGCGAAGGGCGGCACGGAGCTGACCCCGAGCGGGGATGAGGAATGACCGATTTCCCCCAATTACGTTGTCACGGGCCAGAGGAGCCGAGAGCGGCGGGCGGGGGCGGCGACCGATGGAGCCCGTGGAGCGGGGGGGCTGCTCCGGCCCGGGCAGGTGGAGGTGCCTGTGAGTTGGGTGTTAGAGAAATATGTAACAAAAAAGAAAAGGGCGCGGTGGAGGGCGCGGAGGCTGCTCGGAGGAGGGGGAGGGCGGCCGCGTTGGGCTGGGGGCGTCGCACCCCGGGCATCTCTCCGTGCCCACCCCTCACCCCCCCAAATCCCAGAGGAATCGCACTCGTCGTCGTCCCCACCCCCGGAAAAAGGAGGGCACAGCCCACCTGCGGGGCTCGCTGCGGTTGGGGTGCCGGCTCTGCCCTCTCCCCCCGCCCGTCCCCCTTTACCTGCCGCCGGCCCGTCCGCGGCGGGGGCAGCGGGGCGTGGGGCGGTGGGTGGCGGTGGAGGCGGCGTGTGACAGATGTCCTCCTCTGACAGCGCTCGGTACCAGCCCAGTGGCTCCCTGCCATTGGCTCAGTGCAGCCGACCGGCAAGGCTGCTCGCTATAATAGCAGAATGCCTGCCAGCGGCGGCGGCAGCTCGCTCGGCTCCGCCGCGGCCGCCCCGCCGCGCATCCTCCTCCTCCTCCCGCGNCCGGCCCTCCTTCGCCGCCGCGGGGACGCGGTGCCCTCGGCTCCCGCCCGGCCGGGGCAGCGCTGCCGTGTCCCCGCAGCGCTGCGGGCGGAGGGGCGGCCGGGGGACCCTTCTGCTCGGGGAGCCGCAGGGCCGGGGCTCCGCAGCCCGGGGGAGCTCGGGCAGAGGCGGCCGGGGCGGGCTGAGCGCGGCTCCCGGCGCGGGGGCTCCCCCGGCCCGGTCCCCCCGTGCGGGGACAGCCGCAGGTCCCGCCTGGGGAAGTGCAGGAGGGGACCCGAAACTTGTCTGTCTGCTTGTCCGAGCCGTGTGGGTAGGGAGAGGTGCGTTTGCTCGGGCACAGCCTGGGAAACGATCCGCGTTTTGGTTTGTGGGCTGGCAAGTTCTTTGTAAAGGCAAAACTCGGGGTTTGACAGGACTCGGTGGGTTTAGGCGATTTGGCTTGGATGCTCCGGAAAGTCTGCATAGGCTATTCGGACTGTTTCTGAATTCATCCTCCATACGTAGGTATCTTTACATCTGTCGGTGCTCCTGTGGTTTTGCTGACTTGCTGGAACTCGCCTCGTGCTGTTACTGAACTTTAATGGAAGAGTGACGACGCAATAGCCTTGGCAATACATTTGCTCTCCTGCCTGCTCAGATAAAAGGGATGTAGGATAACGGCAGGCTGGCTCAGCTGCGGCGTGTAACATCTCAATCACGGCACTACACGGTGTGGACAGATGTCTGGAGAGGAGGATGGAGCTGAAAGAGGGGCTTAGCCACGTTGTTTATCTCTCTCTCCCATCACTGCCTTATTCTGAAATCCTCTTTGGAGGAGATGGAGCAGAACTTACTCACCGCATTCTTGTTCCCTCGAATGCACGACCTATATTGATGGGGAATTTACTGAAGTACTTAACATTTGCTAGAGTTGGCAAGCTTGCAATTTCTCCCTAAATAAAGAGATTAAAGCAAGTCTGAGCCAAGTCATAAAAATAGTAACTACTACGAGAGAATCTGAGGCAGATTTTTGGACTGTTTCAAATGTGAAGTTCCTGCTTTCACGTTGTAAATCTTTACAATTTGATTTGCTGTGGATTCTGCATATTTTTCCGTTAGGGATTGCATTCTTGGAATTTTAAACAAGTATTTGTAGCATCCATGAGATGGCAATATGTGTGTAATATTTCACTGTTACAGTTGCAAACCCAAGACCTACTGCAGAAATATTTGGTACATTTCAAATAATGGCATGATACATCACCTCCTTCCTCCTAAACAATTTCAGTAAAGATGCATTTGGCAGGACTAAGAATACTCTGATGTAACTTTTGGACTGTGTATTATCTTGCAGTTCATAATGGATTCTGCTTCAACAGCATTTTTTGAAATTATTTTTTTCCCTTGGCAAAAGAAAAAACAAAAGAAGGCAGCCCTGTATTCTCAATATTCCTGATTAATTTATTTACGACCAAAATATTTTGGGAAAGACTGGTGCCAGCTTCAAATTCAAACTAAAAAATAATTGTGTGGGCTTTCAAGTGCTCATACTTAGGGGAAAAAAAATGTACTCTGGGAAGAAATTGAGCTCAGCCCTGCTCTTATGGATGTGAGGGGAGACAAGGCAGTGTTGGCTGTGGGACTGCCACAAGAGCCCTTAGCTTGACAGCCTCTGTGTGGGCAGTGAGCACTGGCAAAGTTTGTGCTGGGTTGAAGAGTTCTTGATGTTGGCTCTGTGGACAGAAAAATGAAATCCTTCCCTATGGGATAAATGGTACAGATGCAGGCATCAAGGCTCGTGTTTCTGTTGGGCTATTTTTTAATTTATAGGAGGTAGAGATACCCTTAAGTTGTGATAGGGCATTACTAGCTCAGACTGGTAGTTCTGAGGTGCTGAAGTCCATTCACGTCCATTTCAGTGGGAAAAATCAGATGTCTCATTGTTGAGAGGATTGGTTACTTTCACTGTAAACAAGCTTTTCCGACTTGGAAGGATGAAAATATTTATTATTGTAAGCTAGAATAAGTCTTTAGGAATTCCAGTAGTAACACAGCCTTTTAGTATGCTCTTGCTGTCTTCCATAACAGAATAAGGCTAGGAGAAACAGCAATCTGTAAAGCTAAAAATCAGAAATTTTGAAGCTGCTCTGACTCAGACATATCTTCCTATTTGCTGGAAAGCATTCATTGTCTCTTCATCTGAGCTCCAAGCTTTCTAAAATCACTGCTTCTTCATAAACCAAGGAGAACCTGAAAACAGCCTCCCTTTGCACAGCATGGAACTGCTTCTGTGCAAAACTTGTGTTTGTTAAGCTTTGGTTCTCCTTCAGAGTTCTGCCACCACACTCTGTCTAGAAATAAAGATGACTGTATGTGTTTCAGCAGAATTTCACAGCAAGTAGAAAAGTGCTGGATCTAGTCAAATAATGTGGTTTTGAGATGATTTTATGTGCTGTAGATTAAAACCTGAGCTGGTGAGGTTTCAGGGAACAAAACTCCTTAGGCCTTTTCACTAGTGTCCCATTCTGGAATGACCTGATGTTGCCCTGAAACTCTTTTTTTTTTTTTTTTGCTCTGCTGTCCAGGAGAGGTCACTGAGAGATGTTTTTTTTCCCCCTACTTGTTTCTCTCTGCGGGAGATCGTTACCTGTTTGTCCTCTGCCTTCGTCCTGTTTCACACAGAGTTAGTAATTTAAAGCTCCATGAAGATTTGGTTCAAATCTCCCAGAATACAGCAGGAAGAAAGAGCCACAAACCTTTGGTCAGCTGGTAGGGAACATGAAACACAAAGCTTTGGCCTCCTGTAAAAGCTGCTTGGTGGAGAGCATCAGAGAGTTAGTTTTTGGTAGAGAAGCTGGAATGACAGTGTTTTCTGTTGCCTTGGCCTTTCTCTAAGGCACATCTGTCTTTGATGCCTGCTGAGCGTGGGCTTTGAGATGGGGTTGTTTGGGAGGGGGAGAGAAGTGCGTGAGGGATAAAGACACAAAGTAGGAGGAGGATGGGGAAGGCCACAGTTCTGTTCCTCAAGAGAAGGCATCAAGGGAAAACCAGAGCTCAGAGAGAAGTGAAAGGCACAAGAGGGAACAAAGGCAAGGGTGGATTTAGTAACTGAGAAAACAGGTTGCTGTAAAAAACTCTTAAAATTAAATAAAATAAGAAAAAAAAGGGCTTGTGGATGAACCTTTGGTCAGGTGAGAGTGGGAAATAAAGGAATGTGTGTCTACCTGCAGTTCTGGGTGTCTGATAGCTTTGCCCAGTACTCAGTGCATGTGATCCCCCCAGCCCACTGGGTTGGGGTGGGGATCCCTTACCCAACTGTAATCTGCCACTTCTTGTCAGGAAAATAAATCTGAGCAACGAATTGATGGGAAATGGGCCCCTGTGGAAGAATTAGCCTCCAAACTCATATTAAAAAGTAACTCCAGCAAATGGAGCAGTGTGGTTAAAAGAAGCTGGTGGTCTTTGTGCTGCTGAATGAAGCTTTTTTCTCTCCCTCTGCAGTTTCTATTGCCTGAAATGTCCTTCAAACATGCACAGTCTACTAACAAGAGCTAATCTGCCACTGGGGTACTCCATGGCAGCTCTGTGGAAGGATTTTTTGTTGTTGCTGGAGCACTGTCTTGAATGAACCAACTGCCACATGGTCTTGGTGTGGCAGATGGTTTCTGAACAAGAAACTCAAAACTTACCATGTGGGTCAGTGTTTCAATTGGAAACATGCAATGATGTTTCCAATTTCTAGTGCTCTTTCTGCATTTCCATCCTTTTTGGTGTTTTAATCGATGAATATTGGCCTGATTCTGTGGCCATTTCATGTCAGGGTTTGTTCTTGGTGACTATGAAGTTTTCCCAAGGATATTCTTTTTGGCTGTAGCAGTTTAAAGGTTTTTTTTTTGCTACAAACTCTTTGTTTTGTCTATGGTCCTGAACTTTTAATGCACTTACTCTGTTATTTTTTTTAGGCCTTATGTTATTGATGCCAAATTACAGTAGTCTGTCTTGGTAATTCATCTTCCTTGCTGTGGCTGCTGTCTTGCAGTTTATAATCTCAAAAAGTATTGAAACTTGTATGAAAAAAAACAGCTTTCTGGAGAGAAAAATCAGTTGTTTGGAGTCGGAACCACAGGTGGTTTTTTTAAATCCTTAAAATGTCTTTCAGGATGTAAACCCCAAACCATTTAAAAGTATTTATCCTGGTTAATAGGTACAATTTTTGGTTGGTCAGCAAGAGAACTGATTCTTTGGCCTTCTGAGTAGCTGGTATGTGGCTGGTGACTGAGTATCTGCTGTTTCACCTTAAGATATTGCACAGGGGTAAATGGCTCTGTTTCCTTGAGATTTACAGGGACCTGTGGGGCCCCTTCACGTCTTTTAATTGGACAAATAAGATTTCTCTGGTGGTCATCAGAATGAGTAAGGGGCTGTCACTTGGCTGAGGAGGTCAGGGAAAAGCTTAGACCTCTTTGTCGTGCAAACTGGCACTGTAATTCTAGTTTCAAGTGTCCTGTTGGTACAGGTGGAAAGCAGGTAAGATTAGAAGGTCCTGACAAATTCACCAAACACAAGAAACTGATTTTGTGGCTAGCAGTGACCTCAATATATGTTGACCTCTATATACGTAGGTTTATACTTTGGTTAAAAGTATGAACACAGGGGACTCTCCAGGGGTAGAATGGAAATGGTGATCCCCAGGGCCAAGGGAGGCAGTCGCAAATTATTTAAAACTGGAATCAAACTCTGAACTAAGTGCCATTTAAGCCTTGTGGAGAAGATGATCTCATGAACTTCAGGTGGCTACCAGGTAGTACAGCTTTGTGCCTCCCAGCCAGCTGGGTTATGACTGCAGGGATAGTAATTAATTAATAAAGTAATTAATTTGTTTATAACTCCTTTTAGAAGTCCTAGGGTGTGCCTTTACTTTTATGAAAACTCCATGGAGTTCAAATACTGTCACACCAGTGCCCTCTGAAAGTGCCATCTGTTGCTCAGGCTGTCTGTTGTCTTTAGCTCTTTTACACTTTGTAGAGTATTTTTGTATTCCCACATCTACTAAAGTAAACAGGTTGTGGTAGACATAAACATGTATTTTATGAGAATTTCTATTACAAATATCCATTCCCTACTACAGGAAGAAAGAATCAAACAAAAAACATTTCCTGATGAATTACAACTGCAGTTGTAATTCTGCATGATCGGGGTAAATGTCCATTGATTTCAAGGTATCTAGTAGACATATAAAATAAACAATACTTACCATAGGTTTATTTTAAATACTGGTAAAATGACATCCTGCAGTTCTGTTTGCCATGTTGTATATTACCAGTAGCTGGAGGGTAATTTTTCAATTCTATCTCACACATGCAGAATTTAATAGAACTATTGCAATACATTGTTTTTCATCTTTAATATTGCAGAGTTTGTAGGGTTGAGTTGCTAGTCCAGAGTTGTATTAAGGGAGAAAAATCACCTGTTACTTCCTTCAGTGGTTATGTTCCCTGTGAATCTGCTAATGTCTTTTTTGACCTAAGTTTGGAACTTGAAAACGTTCACATCTTTTCTGTGAGAGAAGCTGAACAGCCCTAACTCATTAAAATATTGAAGTGGCAAAATAAATTCTGTCTAATTTAATTTTAATAATTAATAAACATTGCTTAGATTGTGATTGAAAACCAACCACTCAGAAGACAACAGAATAAACTGGTAAAATTTAAGGAACAATAAAATCATAACTGTGTCTTACTTCTAAAGTCCATTTGTTTGAACTCAGGTGGCTTGGCTTATTTGTGTGAGGCTATCTCTAACAGTTCTGGTTCAAAACAGTACCAGCAGGTGTGTTTTGGTGAGTTAACAGGAAAGTATCATAATTTAAGTGCATTTCCAGAGCAATTCAGAGAGGTCTCAAGCGTCGTGCAGCGAGACACAGCACTCCTGTGTCCATCCGACTCTGTGTGACTCCATCATCTGGTCCAAAAAATAGCAGGAGCTGGAGTCCAGCATGCAGCAGATTTAAATTGGGGCAGCTTCTGCTTCAGAGCTATTACTGAGCAGGCCTTTGTACTGTAAAAGCTTATTAAATGCATGGTAAGCTTCAAACACATCGGTATTCTGTTGAATGTAATTAGACTATTACCATGGTTAAATTAGTACACTTGTTTAGGTTTTTTTTTTTTTTTCAGATCGAGGCCTTAAAGAATAAGTCTGAGGAGAGCCTTTGCCTTGAATATTTTCTGATGCAAATACCCGTAGCAATCTCTTAGCTCTGAGATACACAACATTAATTTTAACACGTTGCTCGTGCTCGGAGAGCGGCGTTGCTAACACGTTGTTTACCACGTTGCTGACTGGAAAACAGCGAGTTGGCTCCTGCCTTTTCAGAACCACAGGTATTTCTGAAGCCTTTAAACTAGTTAGACCTTTCCAAGGTGCAGATTGCAGTCCTAAAAGTCTTGCCTTTCCTGTGGGCTCTGGGAAAATTAAGGTTTTTTGACCTTCCTATCAGCAGGGATTCACTGTTGGAAAAAAGAGTTAGCTCTGAGTTGTGGATCCAGAGGACAGTGAGTGGTGAGTTGAGCACAGTGGGGTTTTGTGTAGGATTTGACTAAGTAGCTGCAAGATCTCTGATGCCCCTAACTGGTGACAATTGCAATATTTCCTTTTCTGCACGGCATTCAGGCGTGTCAACAGGAACAATTAATCTCTGCAAAAATCAAAGCCATTGAACAGATGCATCTTAAAATGTAGGTAGGGATGAGCTTCAAGAATCCCACAAAGTCAATCCAGAACATTTTCTATTATTTAATATCTTAAGGTAAATAATAACTATTTATAAGACAGATTCTTCAATGCTGCCTGGTGGTAGTGGAAAGTGAGTTGATTTTTTTTTTTTTTGTTTACTCACTTGTGATTCAATTGTAAACATGGGAGAGAGAGTGAGCCTTCCTAATTTGACTATATTAGTCAAATATGGACTGGCCAGTCCCTTAAAAACAAATACTGTCAGCCCCTTTTATTTTTCCACACATTTTTGGCGTGAGAACAAATGCTTTTCCCCCAGCATTCTTGAGAGACTGTTATATGATGAGCTGTCACTTACTGTTGTTTGAAAAACCCCAAAGTAAACAAAACAACATTTACTCACAAGGAGGCACAATATTTGTCATGTTTAACCTTGTTTGTTCAATGGAGATAAGGAACTGTCTGAAGGCGTTGGGAACCAGGAGATTTTAACTCGTAGTGTAATTAATTTATTTTGTTAAAATATATTTACGAGTTCCTTTCCTCTGAGGACTGGCTGAGGCAGGGGTACAGATGGGGCAGAGGGTTTTTCTCCCTTGGCAGGGGATGTTTGTTCTGAACACTCTGAGTTGTGTGTGAGCATGCATTTTTGTGGGAACTTTCTTTTTTTTCCTTTTTAATTAATTCAGAGATTTAGTAGTTATACAGATAGTGGTGTAAGAAAGGAAATGCAGATTCTTTCTTCACAGCTGTAACAGCAAATCCAGAAATAATGCCTGGAGAGTGATCTCCATATCTCCCACCTGTCATTTTCTTGATAAAGAGCAGGTTTTGTTTTAAAATTCAGCAAATGGCTCGGAGAATGTTGAGAATTGGTTTGAGGAGTGGAGAGACTTTGTTTGTTTGTTTGTGTTTAGAAGCTCATCAACATTCTTGGTTTGTACCAACGACTTAGGACTCGTCAGGCTTTGTGTCTGACTGTGGTGATTTGCATTTTTTAAATGATTTTTTTTATGTGTGTGAAAATGATATTTTTAGAGCGGCTTCTTTCCCCAAATAGCAAGTGATCAGGCTACCTTCCTCTGGGACTCAGCTGAGCTCAAATATTCATATTGCAAGACTTCTCACAGCCAGCATATAGCTTGATTGCCTACATTGGCCAAGTCTTGGTTGGATTGTTTTCTTTCAAACTTAGCACTGCACAGTATCTGTTAGAGTTTGCCTCTTTGCCTGATAGAAATGAGTTTCTGGGCTTAGGAAAGGAGCTTCCTTTCCATCCAGCTGGTAGCATACTTCCACTGCAAATGGAAATCAGTGTAGGTGTCCCTGCCCGTGGCAGTAGGGCTGGGACTAAATGATCTCTGAGGTCCATTCCAGCCCACAGTGTTCCAGATTCTGTGGATAACTGGGGTTGGGGGGCAGTATTTTCTGTGTGTGGGTGTCCATGAAGTTTGTGGATTTTTTTTTTTTTTGATAAGTACATCTTGATTTACATGGCAGAATACAATTGTTTAAATAGCTGCAATTTCTAAGTATTTAATTTCTGCTGCAGCTGTTTTTGGCAGGAAACCACCGTACCCATTACAGAATGTCAGCTGCTCCTTCATCAAATGGGTTTTGGTAAAATGTCTGGAGTTAAAACTTGGGGCACACTTGGGTCTGTAAAGGATTATGATGCATAGGGGGTCTGGCCAAGCAGTCCGTGAAACAGCCTGAGCCTAAATTTATAGAGCAAAAGCAAAATGCCTTTTTTTTTTTTTTTAACTAGTCATCGTTGAAATGTGTAATTATTTAGCGAAGTTTGCTTAAGGATGTGTAATTTTATAGGATGTTTTGTCTTCCTCTGTTGGAAACTGTTGGCTTTATCATGAGAGAGTATAACAAAGACAAAGATGTCCTCAAACCTTGCCAGCCACTAAACCTGCCTGTCCCAGTCCTTACACTTAGCTCTGAGCCTGTTTATATCAGTGTTAAACCCGCATTTGGGTTGGTTTCTGAATTTAAAAAAAAAGGCCAAAGTAAAGAAGCAGTATAAATGTCTTTATACCAGAAATCTTGGGCTTCTTATATTCTTGCAGCATAGTACACTGTGGGTTTAGTCTCCATTTTTTTTTAAGTATTCTATTTTTACAAAATACTCTTTATTGTCAAAAAAAGTTTTTAGGTTTGCTTATAAGTGAGATTTTGGAAACTTAATGTAATTGCATAAAGAACATTATGCTCTTCTACATGAGCAGTAAACAACTGTTTCTAAAAACAAAGCAAGGTTGTTAGTAGCCTTTTTTAAAAGCAAAATTCCTTTTATACTGCTAGTTTACCAAAACATTCTTAGAATATGGTTAATGTTTCAGGATACTCTGAGGGTAGCAGTGGAACATATTGCTGAATAAATGGGTTTTCTGGCTTCTTTGCGTTGATATTTCTGATAGCAGTGCTAATTTTTTTCTGATAGTTTTATGGAAATATTTCATGAGGGAGAAAAATCAAGATAATATTTGCTTGTCCTTCTGCTGTGCAAATGAGCCGGTAAATCATCTGACACCTGTTTGTTTGGCAAATAAGTGAATTTGCATGAGCTAGCAGGTGGAATTAAGGGTTAGAAAGAGATAAAAGCAGTTCTAAAGGATTACCTCCAAAGGTTTGGATTTGTAGCCTCTTGTATTCCTAATGCTGAGCTGAGGGACGAGCTTCCCACCAACAGGATGCCAGAAATACATTTTGTTTATGAAACATCTCGGAGTGCTCGTGGGTAGGAAAGTGTCTTGGCAATGTGATTAGAAAAGTCCAGCAGACCCTGGTGGCTGCACCACCAACTCCCTGTGGTGACTGGGTGTGCCCAGAGTGGACCTGCTTTATAAGGAATGGAGAATTAAGGAAGGAAAAGTGGAGTTTTCTGGTGCTCCGCTGTCTGAAAGGAAACTGCAGCGAGCTGTGTGAAGGAAACCAAAACAGCCAAGGTATTTAATAGAGAGGAGCTGTGGAGTTACCAAGTGGTAACACATCATTGGTGAAAACATTATGGTAGAACTGGAGAAAGCCAGGCAAAGGTTTGCCTGTCCTTGTCAGCATATCCATGTGTTCAGCAGTGGCACAATCTGTGTTGTTTGGCCAGGTTCTTGCTCTGGGAAACCAGGCAGACTTGGAGAAGTTTTGGTCAGTCAGGCTTGTCTTGGAGGAGTGTGATAGGAAGCAACAAGTTCAAGTTAAGAGAGGGGAAATCCAGATCACATACAAAGGTAAGAAATAAGATTGAGGGTGGTCAAGCACTGGAAGGGGGAGGCTGTGGCATCTCCATCCTTGGAGATGCCCAAAACTTGACTGAGCAGCGTTAATTTAATTGACTGTGCTTTTAAGCAAAGTGTAGGACTAAATATCCCTCCGTCCTCAGTCAAGGTTACAATTTCACGTTTGATCTGTAGAAGAGTGGCTTTTAATTTAATCCTCTGTGGTGAGGTTCCTTGGGGAGCCAGGCATGTCCCTGCTGTGCCCTGCTCCCAAACTTTTGGGTGCTTCTGGCTTCCCTGATCCCAATAGATGTCATCCAGCTGGCAGGGGGAGTGCCTGCTCTGACCTCCTCTGGGGAGCTCCTGATCTCTCAGAGGTCTGAAACACAGGGCTTGTTTCAGCTCTGAGTAGCAAATAAATCAAATGCAACTATTAAATCCACTTAGGATTTCTTTGTAGGGATTCCCGAGCTGAGTCATGCGATTCGTAGTCAATGACCCAACTTGTAATTAAGAAAGATGATAGACTCGGAACTTTTCCAAAACTAATTCATATTTAGCTCTCACTCTCCACAAATCGTGTGCATTATCAGCAGTATTTTATTGATTACACTTTTTCATATTGAAAATTGCTGGAGTATATTACCTTGATTTTGGAAAGGCTTTTAAAAGGTACTCAGGAACACAACTGGTAGAGAAATTGAATTGTTGTCATTAGAACAGCTTTATGCAGAGGCAAGGGAAACTCAAGCCAAGCATTTTCCAAAGCATTGTATGCTGCAGTCCTTCATTATGGATTGTTCCAAAGAGGGGAAAAAAATGAGAAACAAGTTATCAACCTTATCTTGTTCAGCCCTGTGAGATGGGCAGTGTAGACTTCCACAGTCTGAGTATCTACAGGAAATTGTTCAGGTATTTTGCATCTTTTCATACAGTGGGTGTGATGTGCTTATGGTTTTGATATATACTTCGTTCACATTAAGTATTTACATTTTTGTATGTATTTTTATATTATCATGCATATACAATATTGTTAATATCCACTCTGTATATGCAAGCCCATTGCAAGCTAGTGCATGTGAGGATTGTGGATGTTCTCCCTCATCCCCATGTTAGTAGAGTAACTAGAGCCATGTATAATCACCTTCTTTAAAAAAAAATCTGTCAGAAGTTTTATGCATAGTAAATGTGAAAGCTACAATATGGAATAAATTATCAAATGGCTCAAGTTCAGTGTCTCTTTGAAAGCTATGGGGGGTGTGCAGAGGAAATTGCATTTGTATTTTACACCTGACAAATTGAATTACTGCAACAAATCTGTGTAATTACAATTCAGAAACCAGGATTTCTTCTTGGAGTTGGGTAATTGGAAGCAGGACTATACTTGAAGGTTCAAATTGGATTCTTAGAAAGAGTCCCTTACATGAATATGACCTATACAGAAATCAGTGTTTTCATCTCTTCTATTTTAAGAATTTTGAATCATAATGTAAAGTGACTCATCCATTATTTCCTCATCTCTTCATCAGCAAGACGCACAAGAAATTATTCCTTTGATTGTTTCCCTGCAAATGGGAAATCTTTACAGTTTTTTCTCTTTTCAGCAGGCATTCATAAATCCAATTAACATTAATGAGTCTCATATGTGTGTGTTGAGAGAGAAACAAATGGCCCTTTTGTCTCTCCAAGTATGTGTTTAAGTGCAGAAAATGAAATGAAGAGAAAGCTTTTGGTGAATAACAGGTTACAAAGTCAGTAGCTCCTGTCTCATTTTGCAGTAGCTAACACATTCCCCTGGCTCTCTCTCCGCTGTCAAGGGTCCTTGCAGGAGCTGCAAATGCAGAATGAGCAGTGCTGTTGGTAAGGTGGAGAGCCCTATCATTACCTCCAGTTCTAAGATTAATTACTAACAGGTCATGTTTTCAACGGAATGGCAGGACTGCAGTAGGGTTAATGTGACTGTGCTTCTGTCTCATGGCGTAACTCCATGGGAACAGAGATAGAAAAAGTAAAAATATTAATAGCTCAGTGACCTATAAAGAAGAAATACTTAGTGCCCTTCTTTAGGGGCTCTGTTGTCTCTCAGAAGAGCAGGATTGATGTTGCAACAAGTTGGTGACATTTTGTGTTATTCAGCAACATTTCTTGTTTACTTGGAGGCACTCTTAGAGCAGCTACGACTTTCCCAATGACACAGGAGGTCTTGATCAAGCTCAGTGCTGTTAGCAAGTGAATGGGGTCTTAGTAAATTAAATACTGCCTCTAGGAAAGCATCTGCTCCTGTTGCTGGCAAAACAGTCTGAACACAGGGTATTTTGCTTAATTTAATTCGTTGCAAATTAACACCAACATTTGATTACTGCTTTGGGTATTGGGGTTGGGAAAGAAGACTCCAGTTGAGGAAACGTTTCCTTGAATTTGGCAGTGCTGAAGTTTGGGGTGGGGTGGGTGTTTCATAGCAGTGCCACAACCCACCAGAAGTCCCACTCAGGTCCCCCCACAGTCCCCCACCCCCCAAAGCTGCTGTGTGTCCCCAGAACACAGTCACAGCTGACATGTGGAAAGGCTCCGAAGAGCTGTGTGTGGTATAAATACACCGAAACCATATGGTCTGTCAGGATCATAATATCACTTCAGAGCTTCAGCAGTGGTGTGTTTATTAGCTGTAATCACTGCAGGATTTTCATTGAAGCGAGTAGCTGAAAGTGCTCCATATAGCTGTGGTTCCATACAAACCTTTCTGCAGCTTGGTTTGGAATAGAAGTCGCCATCATTCACCCAGGAAAAGAACAGTGGAAGGCTCTTTGGGTGTCCCCAAAGATACCCAAATCTGACAGCCATCCAGCAGGACCATGACTGTGCTTTGACAGAGCTATAGACTACAACTGACTCCATATGAGGTGTTCTAATGTGTACATCTACATCAGATGCTCTGTGCTTTAAAATAACTGTTGTTGCACTTTTCTGCCATAATTTCCTGAAACTATTGCTGTTTTGCAACTGTGCTTCCTTTGTGTTATTGGAAATTAAGCCCATTTTGTCCTGACTAACTGCTGTCTCCTCGATGGCTACATCCTTCAGATCATTTGTAAACTGTAAGAATCCTCATTACTTGCACCTTTTCCAAGCTTGGCATGCTTAGCCGTTTTTCCTTTCTCCATATATCAGTTCCTCTACTTTTGATGGTGGCGTGGCTTTTATTTGAGCTCTCTCCAGCATCACAACATAAATCTATCAAAATGCCTCCCAGCAGTCTGTTTAAAAGGTGAAATTAGAAGAATTCCACGGATGTTGCTAGTGCTTCCTTGGTGTGTAGATATCTGGGGGTGGGTTGTGCAGTCTGCCTTTATTGTGGCATGTGCTTGTTCTATACATAGTCCCACCAGCATCATTGGGACCACTCACTTCATTCTATTCTTATCACTTCCCTGTTCCCTCCTCCACTCCTCAGATTCCTTGTCACAAATGCAGTGTTTGGCTGTGGGTAGAGTTTTTAGTTTCCTGGAGTCTCTACTTGTGCTATGACTTCCCTGTTGCCTTTGATGCATCCATTAGAATTTTCAGCTTCTCAAGAAGGTGCTTTGATGAATTCTGGGTTAAAACACTTGTAAGATAGGCTTGTTTGTATTTTGTAAGAATAATGTGATCCTTGTCAGGAGCTGACAGATTTCTTTCCTTCTGCACTATTAATTGCTCTAAGTTGTGTATGTGTGTGGATACATTTGTTCTTTCTCTTGTGACAGAAGAGAATTAAACATGAATTACTTCTACACAGAGACGTAAGTTTTATTTCTGACCTCTTTGTCTTTTAATCTTTGTCTTCTTTTCCCCTGCAGTCTTTTTTTCTCTGTCTGTGGAAAATCTCCCTAGCTTGGTGGGCATTTTGTGTTCTCCTGCCTGGTGCAAACCTCACCTTGGTGGTTCCATTCATTTTGTAGCACAGCTCTCTGACCTCACAGTCAACTTTAGCTGACTTTCCTTATGTGATTTTTTGGGGATCATCTGAATCCACTACATGTTTCATTTTTGGGGAAAAAAAAACCTAACTCAAATTTGCGACTTTCGTGGCAAATATTTAGAAATACATGCATTTTGTTGAACTTGGATCTCACTGTTGATTTTCATGCAGTTGTACAGTTTAATTTTCTCAATTTTGCCACCCTGACTAGATTGTCATTCTCATCACTTACCTACTGCAACCATCATTTCTTCACAGACTGAATTTTTAAAATGACAGACATAAATTGAATGAAGTTGAGCTTCACAGCAGGCAAACACTAGTGACCCTAAACGCATTTTTTACTTCTAAAAAAATATGAGAGCAGTCAAGATGTGTGGTTATTTAATCTGAAGAAGCATCTTGCTTTTGCAACATCCATTTCCCAGGGATGCTGTGGACTGCCAGGCTGCAGGAACACACATTATTGTCAACTTTTTCAGAACAGGGTTGGCTCTTACATCTGCCTGTTCTCTTTCACCCTTCATGGCTGCAGGGGAGCACAGGACACAACTCTGTGATTCTCTGTTGCTTTGCTTTGGGGTGAGCCTTCTGGTTTTTTTCTGTCCCCCTTTCTTTCTCTGTGCTGGGGCTGAATGGAAACACCATAAAACTTTAAAAGGCAGTGCTGGTGAATTGTTGTGCACACTTGAACACTTTAAAATATGAAATAAAATCCTGGGATACCAAGATTGCCTGGTGGGCGATCATTTTTATGACGGAGCTCTGTATTTGAGAAATACTTGGAAGAAAATAAACAGATCTGGTGATTAGTTCCCTTGAAGTCCCTGAACACTTGTTTTAAGGAAAAAAAAAAAAAGTTAAACTTTACTATTTTATCTTTCTTACTGCTTTATTTC
Organism: Dicaeum eximium; assembly: GCA_013396995.1. Taxonomy (NCBI): domain Eukaryota; kingdom Metazoa; phylum Chordata; class Aves; order Passeriformes; family Dicaeidae; genus Dicaeum; species Dicaeum eximium. The sequence goes on from VWZP01007080.1 coordinate 623,078, forward strand.
CCTTTTATTTATTTTATTTATTTTACATCCATGATTTGGAGGACTGGGGCCTGCCTCATCTTCTCAAGTACAAGTGACCATATCACTTGTACTTGAGAAGATGATTTGTTACATGCAGTTCTGTCACAGGCCCTGTACTTCTTCATGTCTGTCTGTCCTGGGCTTCTTCTTTGCTTTGCTTTTTCATGTACCTTTTCCCATATTTTTGCTTTCTGCCTATACCTCCCCAATGCTTGCCTTTTCTCTTTTTTTTTCCTTTTTTTTTTTTGTATTTTTTGAGCTTTATGCCATTTCATATCCTAGATTTTTCCAAGCTGTTTTTCAAATCTGGATGCCATTTTAGAAGCAGATCAACTGCCTTTGCTCAGTCTGAAAATGAGAATTGGAGGTCTGAGCTTTTGTTTTGACATTTATGGTTTTTTGTCAGAAGTAAAGAAACGTTTTTGATTATGTTGTAAGAATAAGGTCTCTAATACAGTCTTAATTGCTTTGCTTGTTAATTTGTTAGACCTGGTACAGATTTAATGATACCGTTGCAGCTGGCATTTAGCTGATTGGAAAAACATGAAAATTGTTGTATTTAGGTGTTGCAAATGAGAGAATGGTGAAACTCGTTTATGCTGCTCTTATATTGCTGCTTGTAATACTCCCCACTTGTTCTTATATTCAGGCTGAACAAGCAGGGTGGGGATAGCATGACAATGAAGGTACCTCTTCTAGAATTTTCTTGCAATGATTTTTTTTAATTGTTTTATTTTATTTTTTCTGGACGAATTGAAGTCTGTTGTTTCAAACTGTTCTTCCTCATGATGGTGAACACTTCACCTGATTTGAATTCACTTTCAGGTCTATAAGATAAAGACCTGAGATTTTGTTCATAACACAGAGGTGCAAAGAAGTTATGAATAATTGATTTTGAAGAAATGAGAGGGGATGAGGAAGCAAAGCAGGACTTGGCTGGTAACACGGAGTATGGATTGCTTCAGTTGGAATCCAGGGAATGCTGAGGTGGGTCCAGAGGCTGGTAGCTGGTAGTGTCCATGCTGGAAAGAAAGATGGTCTCTTCAGAGAGCTCTGTGACTCTCTGGCCATTTCCTGAACAGATCTCAAGGACCTGTGGCAGGATGTAGCTTTGATGAAGGAAGTTGGAAATTGCTCCTTGTGTTGTAATTGCGAGCTACAGAAAGTCAAAAAATGAAGGAGTTGCTTTCAAGTGTATACTGAAAATCTGAAATGGATTGAACTTCGTGTTTTCTGGAAGGCACAGAGGAAAAACGAGATTGTGAAACTTTGGACTCTTCCTGTCAAATCTCATTAAAGCTTTCTTGATCAGTGTCCCTTTGCTTTTTCCAGCTTGTCTCCCACAAGGACAGCATCTCCAGATGGCAGTAACCATGCAGGACTCTAATAAACATCAGTGCATGGTAATTCTGTATGCTGGGTGTGCACACACTCAGGTGCTTGCTGTCCCCTGCATTTGCATGGGGAATGGTCAGCTCTGAGCAGTCTGTGTACCCCATTCATCAGGCTGATGTTTGAGTGTGTAGGAAAGCTAAATGGCTGGAAAGCAGCTGCCTCGTTCAAAAAAGCCACTTAGTGAGACATTTACTGAGGAGGTAACATCTTTAAAAATATTTAGTGCCACTTGAGAAAGCAACTTTATGAAATATTTAAGAAACGGCTTCTTTGAGGGGAAAACCAGCAGGTTTTGTGCAGTAATGTTCCTGTCTTTTAATGTTGCAATCACTTAGCTGATACGAAGAACATCCCTTCATTATTTAATACTCAGGTTCACTTAGCACATATGCATACAGCTTGTGCTGAAATATATAAATAGTTTAAAAGTGTCAGATATCAGAAGAGGACTGGCTTCCTTACACTGTATTAAGTGTTAGACTAGTTGGGTATGTCCAAATTGCTAGACAGGCAGGGATCATGGGCTTTTCCAGCACTTGAACATAGCACTCCTTACTGTCTTCATATAACCAAAAAGTGGGTTTTTTGGGAAGATTATGCTTATGTAGTGCACATTTTCCCTGCTTAAGCTGTATTAAATGCCAATTTTCACTATTAGATTTATTTTTTTAATTATTACAGTGGCTTTTCCGTTTCCTTTAATATTACCTGCATGAAAATTAAATTGATCCCCTCATAAATTCATATGTGCACTCACTCTTCTAACATGCAAGCTTTTGTTGTTATTCTTGCAAACACTTCTTTATCATCAGACTTAAGTCTTATGGTTTGAGACCAAGACATGTACCAGCCATTTCCATCTCATTCTTCCTAAAGCAAACTGTCTGTTTCACTCATTTTCAGTGTTTGTAACCACACATTACAAGTTGTCAGTAAGTGACAGCTTTTAAAATACGGCCCTGTCTTGCTTTTCCCGTAATAAAATGCACTGTAAATGAGATTTCTTGTATGGTCTGCTCTAACTGGGTAGGGGTGAGTGAGTCACATCCTTATTTGGATATTAGTATTTAATATATTTATATATATATATCTGCCTTTGGATAGTTTAGGTGCATCTGAGCCATTGAAGAGCCCAAAGATTGCTCTTTGGATGGTGTGGATGGCCTCACCTTGCCTCCAGTTCAGGGCAGGCAGGAGGACAGCTCACATGGGCAACCTTCTGAGGGGCTGGGGCTGCCCACCTGAGCTGTAGGAGCTGCCCTGATGTGGCTTAAATGATGCAGAATTATTCTTGCCAGTGCCTGCATTCATAATTTCTTTGAGGGAGAGGCTGCAGTTTGGAAGTGAATCACCTTTCCCCCTGTAGCACACGTTGGTGTGATTTGTGTGGCAGTGCTGTCACAGGGGAGCTGGGTGAAATTAAACTCCTCTCTGTGATTCTACCCAAGCGCAGGTTAAGCCACCAGGAAAGGTCCAGACCAATGGCTGCCCTTTGGATAGCTTTGGAATGTGTGTGTTGGGTCTAGGAAATTGGAATGAATCTAATTTGCAGTCAAGTCCCTGATCTGCTTATGGTACGTGTTTATTTACAAGAGTTGCATCCAGCTAGAGATTCATCCTCTTGTGCAATTTCTTTATCATGTAGATGTGGCCATATGTCTGCATATAATGTAGGCTGAGCTATTTCCAGAATCAGAATTTTACTCTGTCAGATGAAAGTGCAATTAAATATTACGCTTATGATAGTTACACTGTTTCCTTTGCAGTGTATCAGGTGATAAAGCAAGACAAAATTAAAACATCTAACATTTTTTTATTGTGTGCTTGCATGCAGACATTCCCTTTTGCACAAAAAGCACACAAAATTTCTTCCCTGTGCTGTTGGCAGTGTCTGTTTTAGCCAGTAAGGAGGCTCAGGAGAAGCAGGACTGCAGAGCAGGAGCAGCAAACCCCCAGTGTGTGTGCAGTGATGGACCTGAGGGCGTTTCCTTCCTGCTGGCTCTGATCTGAGAGGCCAGCAGCAGGTATAATGTGCTAGGCAAGGCCTGGAGTACATCCTCCAGTTCCACTTGTGTGCTCCAGGACCTCCCCATGGTGTGGAGGATGAGAACAGGTGGGATGTGGAAAAAAAGCACAAATTCAGACACATCTGCTGGTGTGCTCCCTTCTGCCAAACGGCATTTACTAGAAGCAGGCTCTTCCTTTCAGGTGAGAGATGAAAGTATGGGACAGGTGATGGTATGAAAGCCTGCAATGTCTTTATTAATTTATATTTGCAGTTGGGCTTGCTTTTTCTCCAGTAGAATATTCATGTGTCCTTTGAAATTAATTGGTCTGCTCGTCATTAAAACCAGTGGGGATCTCATTTAAGTAGACACCCAAGAATTAAGCTTGCAAGAAAAGTTCAGGCTATTGCAGGCATTTGAAAGCGGAATCAGTGCCGTGTCTGTCTGTCTTTGTTCCCCTTGGATTGTGTTTTTCTGGCTTCATTTAGGGGTAATTGCATAAATAGGAAGAACCACACCTTCACTATCCATCCCTGCAGCCTGCAGATCTTCTCTTAGTTGATCCTTTCCAGTTCACTTTATTGAGCTGAGTTCACAAAACAAACCTTGTGATTTTCACACTGCATATGTTTAATTCCTAATCTCTCTCCATTTAGGATTGTATAAACCAGGTCAGAAAAACAAGGCACAATCTTTAGAAATGTTATTTTAAGATGGTTAAACCCTGAATGCTTTTCCATCTGACACTAGGCAGAATTCACTGTAGAAGTTCAGTAATTAAGTCAAATCACATTCTGTGCTTCAGGGCCGGGACAGGAGCTTGGCACCAGCAGAGCAGAGCTGCCCTCTTGCATTTCCTGAGCAGTTGTTCCCACACCACTGCATCAAAACCACTTTGTGCCTCTGCCCAGCCTTCTCTAATCACCTCCCTGGGACCCAGGCATCTGCAACAGCATGGGGAAAAAATGGACTTAGTGTAAGGATTTAAAAGTAAATCAATAAATCCAAGGTGCTTACGCTCTGTCTCTGGGACAGGAGCTCTGGTGGACGCCGTGGGATGTCTGAAAGGTCTGGCTGCTCTCACCCTATCCTGTGCAGATGGGACAAGGCCAGGGTTCCTCCTGGCTGCAGAGTGTGGCCAGAGAAGTGAGTGCTGCTGCTCCTGATGTGTGTTCTCGTTTCAGAGCCTCCTCCTCGCCTTGCCAACCTGAGCGGCAAAGGTGTTTCATCAAAGGTGGTGACAAAACGCCTGCTGACTTTAAAGCTCGGGTTCCCTCCCCTTAATGCTGGCTGTTTGTGTGAGACTTTTTCCCCTGGTTATGTAAAATCTGTGCAAATGTTTGCTTTAGATGATGAAATGTGTACAACGTGAACTTCTGGGACGTTGCTGCTCGCGATTGCTGCAGCAAAATGCTGAGATATGTACAAAAGGCTGCAGTAATTGTTAGAATGTTGGTGATTTCATGCATTAAGAGACTTGTGAAATTAAGGAAGAAAATATATCTGTAGACTTCTGACTTCTTCAGAGAAAACCACTAAGTGGCCAAGCATAGTTTGTGTATTAAAGTATTTTACACCTGGTTTAAAAGGTAACATTTTCCTGTCGAATGAAGTGCAGGTCACTTGTATATATTTTGAATTACAAGGTAGCAGGGTTGGTAGGGAGGTGTTTTCCTGTTGTTGCTGATGTATAACCTGGGCTGGCAGCTCCCCTTAACAACTGGACATAACAGCTCTAAATGGGATGACTGTTACCTGCCTGTGCCTGCTCCTTCTGTTCAGCTGGATTTCTGCCCACCTAGAAATTACTCAATAAAAATTGAATAAAATATACGAGCCTGGAGTGATCTTTATAAAATCCCCCCCCAAGTACCTTCCTTATTTTACCTCCAACATTTCCTGTTGTTCATTGGATCACTAATGTTATCTGTGAAGTTAAAGTTAGGGGAAAAAAAAAAGACTGGCTTTTCTCAGTTATAAAGAAGTGGATCAACCTAATTTTCTAATATATGTGTAAAGTGAAAGAATAGTACAGAAATTCTGATACAAACTTGAAGTTTAATGGTGGCATAGCTAGAAACAGTCATTTATGAACCAGTAATGTTGATGGAGGGGGTGTGGGAAATGTTGAGTTATGAGAATGAGCAAGACCTGAAATTACAGCTCCAGTGACATTGTTTTAAAAGAAAAACCAAACCAAATCCAAACAACTCTTAGTTTCTTCTGGCTTTAGTAAATATTGTGTGGGTTGTAAATGCACAATGTAAATTCACTGTTGGTGAAAAACCATCTATAATGCTGTATATTTCAGAATATTTTGGTAAAAGTGTCACCACTGTGGCTATTTGCTGCCACTTGGTATAGGTGTTCTGAAAACCTGGGGTTTTGTGGCGTTCGTTATTTGGTTGGTTTTTTGCTTGTGTGTTTTTGTTTCATAGTTGTTTTTTTTCCCCCCCATTTTTCTGTTTCTAGCTTTAGATTTTGCTGGAGAAAGGCTTGGTGGCTGGGCTCACTTTTTCTAGGTACATCTGAGGAAGATGGGTTGGCTGTGACTCAAAGTGAGCATAAGGACAAGAGCAGTTCAGCACAGCTGGGTGCAGGAGAGGGAAGCCAAAGGCTGAAATAGCCCTTGGCCATGTCCTGGCAGGCAGGAGCGTGAATCTGATGACTCCCAGGCAGGCTAGGAGGGTGCTGCAGCCTCTTTGTTGTGTGACATTGGAGAAACCTTGAGCTGATCTCATTTTCTTTGCCAAAAAGTGGTTTATTAAAAGCGCGTTTGTGTTGCAGCTTCTTGCGATTCCAGTAGGAAAGTGCTGTAATTGAAATGAAGCTACTTTGGTCTGTATCCTGAATACATCTGTTTGATACTGTTTGAAAAAAAACCCAAAAAAACTGGGGGAGGGGGGAAGAAGTGTTAGAGGAGATAATTAGAGAAAAACTAATTAAATGCATTGCTTTGTGTTTTTTATGATCTCACTTTGGAAAAAAATGTATATGAAATACTTTTCACTACTGCCCTCTTCTCTCCTGCTCTCGCCTATTTCATTTCAAAGATGCAAGTGTTTTATGAGAGAGGATTTTAAAATAGTTTTTCAGTGCTTTGAGATAATTCTAAATATTCATCTTTTCTACAAGTTGACTGGACTCTTAATCTTCTTGAATGCAAATTCTGATTAGGGTATTCAGATATATGAAAGGCCCGAGATGCATTTAAGCAACAGACTCCATCTGAATTTTATTTGTCTCTCAACCTCTTAAAAATTTCCAGTATCTGTTAAATATACAGATTTTTTACAGATTGCTGGGAACAGAAATTCCCAGTACCTGATGGGCATTTCTGGATACATCTCTGCAGCCTGATGCCTGGGGTTTAAGCAGGAAAATGCTTGGCACAGGAGACAGATCCCTCTTGCCTCTGTCCAGTGCTTAATACTTGTGTCCTTTTGGTCTCATGGAAAAGCAGCAGAGTACACATGCAGGCAGTTCAGCGTGGAAAGAAAATGGGGAATAACTTGCCATTTTCCATGATGATTTAAAGGCTGCAAAGCTGTGATAAAGTCATTATTACTTTGCTTTGCATGTAATGTTCGTTGGCAGGGAAAATGTTCTTGTTCCCCACAGAGTGCTCCAAAACTCCTGACACACCTTCAGCCCAGTTGCTTGTATCTGCAGTCCCACAGGAAAACAGGCCTCTGATTTTAGGGGTAAGAAAATAAAAAAAGGAATAATAGTAAAGAACTGAAACAACACTCCCTCTCCCCATCCCCAAACCCCAAACAACCCCAACTCCCCCAAATTCAACAGGAACTTGAGATAGGAAACACGGTGAGAAGCACAAGAGCTCATCAGCTCCTTTATACTTGCCTTGTTGGCCTGGAGAAGGGGAGGATTTGCCCTTTTCCCTGTCCGTGGAATGTGAGTGGGTTCTCATCTCAAAGTGAGCCCTGCTCTACCCTGCTGTGGGGAATTTCTTTTGCTTTGACCAGTTCTGCTCTTTGCAGAACTCGCATGGCCTTGGGTTTTTGCTTGGTTTTGGTTTTCCTTCTGTTTTATTTAATCAGTTTATGCTTTTAATTCAAAATCTCCCCATGGAGTTTAGGGCATATAGCATTTATATATGGTAGCTTAAAATTACAGCACTTTCTTTTTTTTCCCTCGCTCCAGATCCCTCAGTAATTATAAGAAGGATAGATTATTTTATCTACAGCTTTTCCAGGCACAGTAATTCAGTCAAGAAGGTCACCTCTTTGCTCCTATTCAAAAATCTGGTTTTGCAACTTTTAGCGTTGTATATTCCTGTGGGTATTAGCCTAATAGGAGAAATATAGGGAAAATTGCAATGATTTTGCTGAGGTCTGCTAAGGATGGAAGAGTTTAATTGTTAACTGTTAAGATAATAACTGTTTTACATTTATATACCTTATTGATAAATTACATATAAATCAGCCCTGAAGTAGGATAATCTTAGAAGGCTACATAGCAGGTTTAAAGTAAATATTCCTGGAAATGCACTGTGTGAGCACAGTCCCACTCATCCCTGGCACAGAACTTTGAAAGAGATGCTCGTGTTGTACATTCCTGTCTTTTATTACTAAACAATGAACACATGGGCACAGTGCACCTCATATGAAGATTTTTAAATTTTGGGCTGTGGAGAATTGCTGACAGTTCTGGCTGGATTACATACACAGGCTTTTTATCTGACTTTTTTGGTTTTTTTTATGTCCATCTGAATGCAGTTTCTTTGGAGCACAGTTGGGATGAATTCTGAGCTGGATGACAGACATTTTCAGTTCAGAACACAGGTATTAGTCAACTTTGGGCAAATAAAGCGAGAGCAGAATTTTGCTGTTGGGTGGAGGATGGCACGGTTCTCTCTCTCTAGTTTATGCATACTTCCTTTGGGTTCTCTGCCAAGCTTAGAAACGTGTTTGGATGTAGCACAGATCTCACTCTTCATGGGAATGTGAAAGGATAGCTTTGGGCAGTAGACTTTGCATCGAGTCACACACAGCCTGTCTGTGTCAGCCTTAAACTACAGCTGCTGCTCTCTGTCCTGCCAACAGCACAAATCCAGCATAAAATCCCTTCCACCTATGCCTGCATATCTGAGCCAGCCCAGGCTTGAGCTCCGGCACTGATTTGGTGCCGTGCAACTTTGGCATCTGTAAACATGGGTGAATGCATCTTGGGCATCCACCTGGATCACTGGGATCTGCAGTGTCACCCTTGGTTTAAGAGTGTGCAGGGGAATAAAGCAGAGGGTTGGTTTCTGAGAAGCACAGGAGGAGGGCTGGAAGTACAAGCCTTGTCCTCAAAAGGCTCGTGAGCTGCAACTCACCTTCATCTATGCTGTGGCCAGCTATCCACTGTGGTAAAATCATAAAATGTATGGGGTTTTTTGGGAGCTGGGAAAGGATTTTGTGTTAGAGATCCATAATTAGGTGATTTTACGTTCTTATCTTTTATGCCTTCAATTTTAATAACTTCTGGAGGCTATATCAGCGAGTTCTTAAGGAGGCTTTGAGCACTGTCAATCTGTTGGGTTAGAGGCAAGTGTGGTGGGAAATAATCAGTATGAGCTACTGAGGTAAGATGGGGTGGGTGAGAATGGATTGGGGAGGTTGACTGTGTTAGCTGTCATCAGCAAGTTGGGGAATTGGAAGAAAACATACAACCATTTGTGTATTTTTTCAATCATTGTTGCTGTTGCACTGGAATAGAAAAGGGCCAATATATTCTTTAGGGCTGTTTTAAAGGGGAATTAAAAAGACTACAGCAGGTATTTTTACAGAGAAGAGTGTGGAGATACCAGGAAAGAGCTGCCTGTGATCTGGCTGAGGATTAAGTGGAGTTACAGCACCTCAAGGGAGACAGGGGTAAAGGTTTGGTCATAGGTTTATCCAGAGGGACACTTTCCCAGGAGAGGGAACAGCACCTGGGAACAGCCCTGACAGCTTAGCTGGCTCTGATACTAGCACACTGTAATGGGCTCATGCTTTCATTCCCAAGGAATTTAAATTCCACTGCACTCAAGTTTTAGCTCCTCTCAATGCCGTAATTTGAAGCAGCCTAAACTGGTTATGTTATAGTATGGATTCACATATTTGCTTTAGATTAATGTTTAAAGTTTAATGTATCTGATTTAGTCTCTCCCAGTGTAGACCAACATTTAAAAAAGGATGCAGCTCAAGGAGAAGCTTGTAGTTCCTAGTCAGTCATGGCTCAGGTATCTGTTCTTACAGCTGTTAAATATTGCTTCATCCCTCTGACTGATGAAGGCATTTTGGACTTTGCCTTAGACCTATGGTCTCTTTTCCTCTCCAGTGTTAACTTGTTCTTCTAAGCTTTCTACTTTTAATGTTTTTTCTTCTGTTGTGTAAGTCAGCTTTTCCTAAATCCTGGATTTGTGGGGGTGGGCAGACATGTAAAGCTGGCTGTGTATCTAGCTTGTTCCCAGTTCCACTGGGAAAATAAACTGTTTCCCAGTTCAGCTGGGAAATAAAAATAATGTATGTTTGGGCAGTTCTTTTTCAGTTCAGGGGAGATCCGACATGGAACAATATTCAGTAACCACACCATTTCCTACTGCTTCCCATATTGGTTATGCAGAGATTTAAAGGAGAATCTCAAAGAATGAAGGATTATGAGAATGATGTGAAGCAGGATAATTTAATTTTTCTCTGTAATCTTAGGTCTGTTAAAGCATCCACCACACCGGGGCAGCAGTCAGCAAGCGTAGGTTGTGTGTGCTCCTGCTCCTGTCTCCAGTGTGGAATATTTGGCATTCTGAAGGAGACCAGCAATTGATTTTGATTGTCTGTGTGGTTTCTTCTGAGGCACACTCATCTTCTGATCTGGATTAGGTAGCAGTTGATAACTGCTTGGTGTGCATGAAGAGGAGGAAAGATAAAGAAGCGTGTGACCAGCTGATGCTCCTGTCAGCACCTCTGTCTCCAGTGTTCTCATGTAGCTTGTGAGAATATCCATATTTTATGGACATGCATGTGATAAATTAGCCATGTCTGCCAGTGGAAGCTCTATGTTTTAAGTTCTCCTATTTCCTCCTCCTTTGGATTGCTGATGTACAAAAGGTAATTTTCTCACTGTAACCTGGGGTTAGAGCAGGGTTTACAGGCGTTGCAGGCTAGATTCATTTCACTGCCCCAAGGTTCATACTGAATGTAAAATCTCTCTCTTGGTGACAGCTGTGAGGTTTTGTGCCATTGGCTCTTCAGAGTACATGGTAGGAGCCTGGTAGATGGTTCATGCACTGCAGGCTCCAGAGGCTCCTTCCATTGCTTTTGCTCTTCATCAAGTCCCAAACCCCACTGAGAATGGGTATGAGCAAGAGTATTTATGTGTATTATTTCATTTTGGTTTTAAATGGTGCTAGCATTCTGATAGCCTAATTGATAAAATGTTGGTTTTTATGCAATTAATCAATTATTTTGATCTTTTTAGAACTGATTTTAATGGACTGAAGGAAATTGTGTTTCCAAAAAAAAAAGAACCAACAACAAAAAATTCAATATGTCACAGTGTAGTAGATGCCTTAATACAAGAATGGCTTCTGTACTATTATTTAAATTACTTAAAATAAACAAAGTGCATGAGAAAAGCAAAAGTCTTAGGTGAAGTATTTTGCAACATGTGCTTTCTGGCTTAATCATGCCTATCCATGCTCTTGAGGAGGCTGCTGGGATTTACATGTGAATTGAGGGAGTTCATTATGTACCTAATGACTCTTTCAGGTTTGGTCCTTATATTTTAAAGCAGTTGTTATCCTCTGTAGATCTACAGCGTTGATTTAAACTATTGTGTGACAAATCCCATTAAGGTGATGAGTTTGTTATAATCTGTAATAAATCCTTTTGGAAACGCCGTGATTATCCCTGATGTTCTCTCAGCCGATAGATTCTATCATGCAGTGAAAGTAAATTAGTCTGATGAGGGAGGGAAAATGAGTAAGAATCTGAAAGTCTCGGGTACAGTAAAACATGCTTGGAGTGTCTAAAGAAGGAATATGAGTATCTTTTGAATGGTAGCATTCCATCAAGGCTCCATTCCATTAATAACCAGAGGGAAAGTAACTTATTCTTCTTTTTGCTGCTTTGGAAAGGCAGCTCCTAGATGTGCTCCTGGTTTTACTCCCCGTGCACATTCTCCTGATGTGGATGGCAGTGTGAATCACTGGCCTGAAATGGTCACTCACAGCCCAGGCCCTGCATGTTCAGAAGATGGACAATTGAATATCAACATCTAAAGAAATCCTGATTTTTGTACGTACACATTGTGTATGTGGCAAGGAGCCAGTAAAAAATCTGACCTAGGAGAACTGAAGCATCTGGCTACAACATTATTGAGAAAAATGCAGTACAAACACGGAAAAAATGTAGTAATGTAGATAAATTAATTAATCTCGGGATGTCTTGGTAAGAGGCCCAACTTATTTGTAATAAATCTTGGAGCTTTTTCAAGCTGGAAGTTCTTTTGAACTGTCAGCTTGTATGTATGTCTGACAAAACCTATAATTAGATTGGCATACTGAGTAAGTTCTGGCCTCATGATATTGAGAATGCACAGTGGTTTCACCAGACTGAGGATGGAATAAGGGTTGTGTTGAAGTCAGTAAAATATGTGTATAAACGTTAGCAGGGTTAGGATTTTATCTAAAAGTGTGTAACAGAATTGGCTACTAGTAGCTGGTTCTATGTGTTAAAATGAATTTAAATATTATATTATTGTATAAGTGACTTGCAAATCTTGTATTCAGTAGGGATGAATTATCCATTCCTGTTTTATCTCCCTAAGCTAATCACAGGGAGAATGTTTCCTCCAAAAAACCGAGTCCAGTGTCTACATACAGTGGCACTGATTATCATCCACCTGTACTGTATGTGTAGGTAAAATACAGGTAGGTGCATCTGTTATGTGTACGCTTTTTAATTATGTACAGGTCTCAGCTTTTAACCTTCAGCTCCATGGTTTAGGTTGCGTGTCCCTGGACTATTTGCACAAATATTTTGTTGTTACAGGCCTACCTGCACATCAACCTGCTTTGTTCTGCACGTGTCGAACCCCTCAACGCTGTGTTTTTGTAAAGCTGCTTTGAGTGGTCCTCATTGCTTTGAAGCCACAAGTGTCAGCAAATTGCAGGTGCATTCCAATGCCCAAAGTTCTTCCTGCTAAACTGTGGAATCCTGGAATGGTTTGGGTTGGAAAGGATCGTGTCATTCCACGCCCCTGCCATGGGTGGGGGCACCTGCTGCTAGAGCAGGTTGCTCAGAGTCTGGTCCAAGATGGACTTAACACTTCCAGGGATGGGACAGCCTGCATTTTTTGGTTTTGGTTTGGCTCCCCAATGAGAAAAATGTCTTTGCCATGCAAAGATTTTAGTCTGTAATTTTCTCCTGCTTTAAGTCTTCAGTGGTGACCTCCAGGCTGTCTGATGAGCAATGAACAGGGCACAGAATAGTCACTGTATAATTTTTATTTTTTCCTTTGAACTTTATGTATTGGAAGCAGGGCTGTGTGTAGAAGGGTGAGGGGTTAGTGTGTTTTTTTCCAGGATGGCAGTGGGTTAAAGGAGGGAGTGGGAGAGAAAAGTGAGGAGAGGCTGAAGAGGTGCATGGATGGTTTAATGTTATTTTTAAGGCTGAGTCGTGAAGGGAAAGTCTGTTCTTCCTGTAATCTGCCAATTAATAGTTTTCATTGCTTGTTTGGAGATTTCCCAGCAGTAGGTGGGAAACGCCAAATAATGAAAACGTATCCTCTTGAAATAATGTTATTTCTAGTAGGGCTCTGGCCAAAGCCTTCTACCCAGCTGCTGTGGCATCCCCTCAGCGAGTGCTCTGGACCTGGGAAATCCTGTAGGAACTTGGGTTGTGCAGAGAGGTGTTCCACAGTCTGGCTGGTTCTAAGCTCGAGGCAAAGGCTGCTCTCTAAACCAGTAAAAGAATATTCTCACTGAACGTCCTGCTGCTCATTGCGTCGTTCCTAAATGTCTTGGAAATGGATCCAAAGCTCCAGAAAATTCCTCTGTAAAGTTTCTTTGGGTTTTTTGAGGACTTTGCCAGAGGATCTTTAGTCTGTTTTTGAAATTTGGTGTCTATTACAACTGATGTTTTTATTTAATTTTATTATTAGTTTTTTTCCTTTTGTCAAGGTAGCAGTTCTGTGCCTGGGGCTCTCTAGGTTATGCTTTCTCCAGCATAACTCAGCAGATACCTGCAACTTTTTGTTACAGCTAGCCCTTTTTTTTTTTTTTTTAATTATTAGGTTTGCATGTATTAGATTGTATTTTACCAAACAAACCCTCCAGGATTCTGTGCATATTGAAGTGATGCTAAATGTTGGTAATTTAGGAGGAGCTGTCATCCTGCTGTATTGTTATACTGTAGGTTCTTAAGAAAGAAAAATTTTTCTTGACTACGTTCACAATATTTAGTCAAGTATTTTTTCTCCTAATTTTAGAAGGCAGTATCTTTCATGTACCCTCTCTCAACGTTTCTCTCAGTTTCTCTCTCACATGGTATTGAATTTCTGTGCCCTTCCATTTGCAATTACTGGGTATCTCCTAGAGAAAGAAATGGCCAAGATTACCAGAGCAGTAGTCAGCACTTTTCCAAGATTATTTATTTTTCCCCAATTTGCTCTGACTATTGTAGCAGTTTCTTAAGTCATCTGACCAAAAATTTCCATGTCCTTTGAAAGGAGAAGGTAAGATATCAAGAGAAAAGCTGATCTGTCCTTGAAGATGCCTGTTTGGAAGCCTTTAAAACACTGAGCTTTACTTTTACTCATCAGCCTTTCAATTTCCCAATTGAAAACTCCCAGACTGACCTCTGAGCATTTCAAAACCAATCTCAAAACGCTTACCCAAAATTTCCAAGCATCTCCCAGCCTGGCCCGTGGAAGCGCAGGTGTTTCATCATCACCACTGCTCTCTAGGAAGAGATTTCTGCTGCTCAATCCTTGTTTGTGTCGCTGCTAATTCCCAGCAACCCTCTCCAGGCTGACTGGTGTGCTGAGGATGCTTCTTGCAGCAGTGAGCTGATGGGAGCACCTCTTTAATGAGGGGAGTTATTTCCTTTGGTGCTATTATGTTTCATTAGAAGACTTCAGACCATCTGAAATGCAGGAATGTGGTCCATTAGGTAAATGGTGAGTGTGTGACCTCGGCGTCTCGGTTCCGCGCTGTTGTTTATTCCAGCCACGGTAATAGGTTTGCAGGGCTTTATGCTCTGGATTGCATCTGAAAAATTTTCATGTTAATAAATTTGGCTTGTTTGTGAGGAGAAACTTTAGGAATTTAGGTGCTTACTTGTTTCCAGGTTATATGACTAGTGTGTTTGTTGTGAGTCTTGCTCATGGCAAAATTATTGTTAATCTTTACGACTTCCAAAATGTTTGGATTCGTGAGTGTGAGTTTATGGATTGCCTGTTGATATTTATCTATTCATTTTTAAGGAAGCACTTCCTTTATTTTTGCCATCTGTCCTTAAAACATGACCACGCAACGCTGGTTTCAGGCAGCTTGAACACGTCCCTGTTTCAAGTTAAATAATAAATGTGATGGTCTGTTTGCTTGTGTAAGTGTGGATCTGGTAACTCAGCAGCCTTCAGCAGCAGCAGCAGCGGGACAGACGGCCCTCCAGGGATGCCTTGAGCTGTGTGAGGTTCTCCAGCTCATGGTTTGAGGCTCGCCCTGGGCCTTGGCTGCTGAAGAACTCTGCCTGGTTCTAGGAGCCAGCGCCTGGGTGTTGTTCTTGGATCTGGTTCAGCTGGGCTGGAACCCCCCGGGAATAAATATTGCTTGGGAGAGCAGAGAGCTCTCAGAGACCTATGAGATGTGACAGCATTCTGCTTAGCTGATAAATTGCAGTGTAGCAGGAAGGATGCTACAATGAGTATTGATTTCTTTTGTGCATGGAACTCATTTTGCTCCAGCTTGTGAATTGCCTTCATGAGCTGACAATCCATTAAGGATCACTTTGTGTGTCTCTTCCTTCATTATTGCTTCTTTTACTGCTTTCTGCTTTACTGCCTTTAAAATACATTGGCAAGGCAAAAATAAAATAGGTACAGGAGGAACTCTAATAGGAGCAAAGCAATTTGGCTCTTGGTAAATTACTTTACAGCAAAAAATATTTTACTAGGGGACAATCTACAAAGACAATTTCAAGGAGCTAAACATATTATATTAAAATTATTTTAGAGTAGGGTAACTCACCTAATGATTGTAATTTTGTGTCATGAAATGCACCTTTTATTGTAAGGTTGGTTTTTTTTTTTATCCCTAAGTCTGAAGACCTAAAATACCAGTTTTATGTGAGCATAATTTAGTCTTGTCCATTCTACATGGCCAGTTGGTGCCTCATATTCTGAATATGTACCAATAATACCTTCAGAGATGCAATGCTTGATTTTTTTCATGGACTGGAGGGTTGTTGCTTTTTATTCAGAGTAAACAGGGAAGCAGAATGTTCTTCTACATTAATTTTTTGCTACTTCAAGGAGTAAACAGGGAAGTTTTATGTTTCTCTATGTTAATTTTTTGCTATTTCAAGGAAGTTTTGTGACACAAATGCATTAGTAGTAAAATCATATTTTCTTGATTGAAAACGTGGTATTTTCTCTGGTCATGTAATCATATTGATTAGGTTATGTCATTTTACAAAGGGTTGGAATTAAGAATGTCTAGATAAAGTTATCAAATGTAGGACTAGCAAATTAAGAGGACCAGTGCATTGTACTCCGTTATGGAAGGAAGTGTATTATTTTTGTCGCCAACATAAATTTTTACCTTACAATAAATTGCCATGTGGATTTGTTTTGTATCCTTTTTGGGCTGTTTTGTTTGGTTTTAGGCAATATCCCCTAGATCTCCTGTTACCAGTGTCCCAATCTCAGGGGTGGAGGCTGCCTCTCTGCAGAGTGGTTTGTGATCTAGGGCTGGAGAGCTCCAGTGAGCAGCTGGACTCTGCATCCCTAGGAAACAGATGTTGCTCTTGCAAAGCTGCTTTAAAAAACAGAGCTAATGTGTCTTGTGGCTTTTAAAATTTAGTTTAATGTAGTTACACAAGCAGGGTGGCTTACACATGGCAGGATTTTTCTGTTTTCCTGGTTTTGTCCCCCGATTTGGACATTTGTGTGAAGGTCTGACTCATCTGCCTCCTGCAGCTTCTGGCAGGTCCCCAGTGCTCCTGCCAGGAACCTTGGCCTCGGTTCCTGCCAGGGGTTCTGTGGTGGGCAGTGACCTCATTAATCACATCCCCTGGCTCCCAGAGATTGCTCTCAGTGGTTTCCACCTGAGAGTGACTCCAAGTACATTAGGCTAAGTTGTTTTGTGCAAGTGCTTGGCCAGACTCTTGGTACTTCTTCTTTTCCTCCCATCTCTTCTTCCTTGCACTTAACATTTTAGCACAGGCTGATTTATAGCTTCCCATTGCCTCTGATTAGAGACCTGAGGAGTTCTGTTCTAGTCACTATCTATTTAAAAAAATAATTGTAATTAAAGCCAATAGACACCATTTAGAAACTTGACTGTGTGTCTTGGTTTGCTTGGAAGACCATGGCAAAAGCATAGAGGTAAAATGAATGTTTTGCTTTCCTTAAAACACTTGGTGGCGTGGGGTGCAGTACAGGCCTTCAGCCCCATCTCAGCAGAGGAGAAAGGATGAATTAAATAAGGGTTTCCAAGGTGAGATTTTCTGGAATAGACTTAAATCTGCCTTTTCAGTATGTCACACAGATGAATTTGGGATTATTTGTAGATGTACAAGTGAACAAAATTGGTAACCCCTCCCACAGATGCACATGCCAAATCAGGAAAGTTTTAGTTTGGTAAATTAGTTCTAGCAAATGATTTCCCAACTTCTTTACTGAGGTATTTTTGGTAGTAAACCATGCTCTCCTGCTGATAGGATTAAACATTTTAACTACTGGACTGTGGTAGTGGCTCTAACTATACCTGCATGGATCCTCTGAAAACATAACATATTTTTTAAAAATACGTAGAAGGAAGCTTGGATGCTGTTTATGAACTCAGCAGCATATTTTTTGTTCTATATTTACATTAACCTGACTTTATTGTCTGGATTTCAGTTAGTTTTGTTTTTTCCTTAATAACAACAACTTTTTGTTCCCTCTTTTTTTTTTCTTTAATTTTACTAATGGGAAGAGGTTTTTGTTTGGGGATTTTTTTAGTTTTTGGTTGTTGTGGTTTTTTTTTTGCTTTTTTTTTTTTTTTTGCTGGGGGATTTGACTTTTATTGGTGTGTACTACTACAGCATTCACTTTTTTTTATTTGTTTAGGGTCAAATCCTTGGCCATGTACATGGAGCATCAAGAGACACAGAAATAAGAGGTTTGTGCCATTTCTGCATCCCATTGAGTGTCAGGGGGGCTGGAGGCACCTGCTCCATGCTCAGGTCCTGTGGCAGCAGACACCTCATGAATCTGTTCTCCTCCCTCCTGGTGGTCACTCAGGCAGTCAGGCGGGGAGCTGGGGCTGGAGTAATTTGTGGATTGGGCTGGAATTTGCTTGCAGTCCTCTCGAGACTCCTGTGGAGGATGGTTACAGAGCAGCTGCTTGTTCTCCTTCCCTGTCTGCATCTCCCCTCAGCCTGAAGCCCCTGACGTGTTGGATGTTGTGGGCCAAACCCTGGTCACTTTTGTAGCATCATCACTATGAGCTCAGAGCTGTTGAAGTCAGTTTTCACTTCTGTTCTCCTGCTGGTGTGTGTTAAATGTTTTGCTGTGTAAGTGTGTGTGTATGTCTTCTGTAACAAATCAGAAACAACTCGTCTGGTGTGGCTTTGGGGTGCTGGATAATCTCAGCATCCCCATTGCGACCCAAACGAAGTTAAATCCCTGGTTTTGTGCTGAAGTCATAAAACTGGCACAGATAGACTGGAAGACTGGCTTTTTGGTTTAAAACATGGGATAGCTTACATTTAATACATGCACTACACAGCTGTGTTAAATAAAAATTAAGAACTCTAAACTCAACATATGAGTATGAAAACTCTACAGTAAGCATAATGCCCCTCCCCCCCCCCACCCCCCAGCAAAAAAAAAAAAAACCAAAAAAATGGTGTGGAATTTATGTTGCAAGATGCTCAGCAAAATGTAGCAATCCAGCTTAGTTTTACCAAAGTATTTAGTAATAAGAAAAGCAGTAGTTGTGTATTTCTTCCCAATGAATAAGAGCTTTCTTAAATTAAAAAGGAGAACTGAACCTTGTGAGGCCTTTCAGTGAGCTCATACAAACCAGAAGTTGATGGAGCAGTGGTGGGCAGAATGGGAAAAAAAAAAAAAAAAGAGTCTCATTTCAATTGAAAAATTCTTTTCTCTTTTGTACTTACCACTTGTCACACAGGCAGTCTCCCCATGCCTTTTCCATTTGTACTGATGTGCTGGGTACTATTGTTTCTGTTTTTGTTTGTGCAGAAGTAGTTTTAATATTCAAAACATTAGTATGCTATCAGTTTAGTTCAGCAGTACTTGTGGTTTTCTCCTAATGCCATTGCTGATTGTTAGCCCAGTGCCTCAGCCAAAATCAGAATATTTTTTTAAAATCTGTTACAGTTTACCATTTAGAGGATTGAACCTGGTAACTCCTCAAACTCTTAGGTTAGTTCTTCTGCTTTTACAGTGCAATAGTTTCTCTGTCAGATAATTAATAAAAAAACTCTTTAGAAGTGTTTTATTTCCAAAAAGTCATTCATCTCCCAATTTCTAAGGTTACAACGATTATGCAAAGAGAACAAATTACTGATGAGGTATTTGATGATGTAATTTTTCCTTACAGATGTTAAACCTCAGATGTAAGTTTGGGATTGGCCACTTTTGTTTTCAACATCCCTTTGCCTAAAGGAAAGTCACTGCTGAAAGAGAAAAGAAAAATAGCTTTAGTACCATGCTTGGGTGCAGCAGGTCTGCTTTTGATTTATATTTATTGGAAATCTTTCTGAGTGTTAGCGTGTCCTTACAATTCCTGACAGGCTCTTTGTAAGCTGGGATAGACTTTGATGGCTGAGCGTGCCAGTGAGTTGGACGTACAAAACCACCACGTGTGGTGTTTTGTGACACTTGTGAAAAGGTTTAGGAGCAGTTTGTTCTGTGCAGAGCTAAATCCAGCACAAAGCAGCGACTTTCCCCAGGCTGAGCTTCATACACACAGCAGATGAGAAGCAATGAGGGCTTGAACTCCACGAGTCCTGTCACAAAATGAAAGCGGGAGGTTTGAAGGAAGCCAAGAAGTCATAAAAAACCAACCTTTTCAAGGGGAAAAGAAGTGATTCCCCCTAATTGTAATGAAAAGAGCACAGCAGATGTTTGCAAGGTTGCCCAGGGCCAGGGGAAGGCAAATACCTGGAGCTGTGTACAGCCAGGACAATCTTGGTCCCCGTGCTTGGAGTGTGCCCTGGGATGCAGGGCTGAATATTTTGGGGGATATTGATACCTTCCAGGAAAATTCCTTTAATTTCCCCTTGGGAAGTTTTCATCAGTTAAATCTATTTTAGTGAGGTGTGCTTTTGAGATGCATCTAGCCATTTTAATAAATAAATAAAATCATTAGCATGAAATGCACCCATTAATTCAATTTGAGTTTTATTTAGTTGCCTCAAATTCAGTTTTTGTTACTAGTAAGCTGATTGCCTTAATTCAGTTTTATACACCAGTAATTTAAAATACTTTGAAGTGTTAGTTTCCTTTATAGCGTCATGATACTGAGAAGGAGTGCAGTAAGTGCATAATTAAGAAAAACTTGAATTAATATGAAAACAATAAAAAGGGCAGAGGAATTTTAAGTGAAAAGTTATTATTTAAGTAACTTCCAGTAACACGGGTTTAAAATATTTAACTCTTGACCATGAACAGAAAAGTAAAAAAAAAAAAATTCGTATATGAACACAATTAGTAACTATTAAACCCCCTGAGTTACTTTGCATCTGTGGTGCAAAAAACAAAGAAACAAAAACAAAACAAAAATTTGTTTGTTTATTTTGCTTATTTTTGTTTTGTTATATACATCCTTGGGAAAGTAAACTGTCTGTGGCACATTGATGAGTGGAATGGGACCACAATTTTTGCCTGTTGACTTAAGGAGCTAGTCCTGCTGAATATACTAAATATAACTGTGCAGTGACAATATTTGCATAGTTGAGTTATGTGTATTAAAAAAAATATTAGATATACTCTAAAATAACTGAAAAATAAATTAAAAGTTGTATAGCTTCTTTTGGTCAACCAGAAGACAGCCTTAATCTGAAATATGACTTCTGTTAGTTTTCTGAACATTTATCACAAAAAAAAATCTGTGTGGTTGCACATAAATCTATACTGATAAGCATGAAGCATTTTTTCCCCTCTCTAATAATTTTTATTTCAAAGCTTTAAAAAAAATGATTTGCAAATTAAGAATAAACGTCCTATATTTATCTTAAAAACAGGACTGAACTCGTAAGCATCTGAAAAAATGATCCCTTTTGAGTGGAAATGAGCTGTGATACAGACAGATGTCACTGCTTTTACTGAAAATTTATTTTCCTAGTGTGGCACTAAATTTACTGTGGAGTAAATGGAGGAGTTTCTTCTGGGCAGCCTAAGCAGAGGCTCCCATTTCTGCAACCTGTTCCACAGCCCTCCCAGGTCTTGGCCCTCTTTTTGTGGTGGCCAGGTTGTGCACTCCAGGCAGGAGGTGCACCCTGCTCTGCAAATGCTTCATCCTTGTGTGCCACTTACCTGCTCTTCTCCCTCACAGGCAGAGAAATGTCACTTTTCCCCCTTTTCCTGAACGATTTTTTTTTAAAACAGAGCTTTGATGAGCCTGTTGGGGATGGGAATTACATACTTTCATGTTTTCAAAATATTAACATGCCACAAAACAACTGCTGCAGCTCCTCATAGCCAGCTGCTCTTTCTTCCCAAGGTGCATTTCCCTCTTCAGCATCAGATAAACCACTTCCAATCTGGACAAACTCATTTTCCATGAGTACATCCAGACCTGCAGCTCCTTGGCATGTAACCCATTGGATATATCTAATGGATAACTCAGATGCTGGAGTTGGCTGATGGCAGCAATGTTTCTGCAGAGTCACTCACAAGGGAGGACAGGGCTAGACAGTCTTGGAGACAGGAAGGTGCTTTGCCATGTTTTGTCAAATTATTTTAAAATCAAACTATTTAGTTCTTTTTGTACGCATTTCAGATCAGTAGGAAGAAGATGAAAAATGGTGGTTTGGGTTATCTGATAGATCTTAGGGTGTTCAATTTCTGCCAGAAGACTTGACTGATTGAGAAGTCATCAATAGCTTTGCTATACCTCCTAAGGGAGAATCTGGATTTGAATCAATTATCCCATAGGCACATTGCCTTGACAGTTTCAGTTTGTATTTAGCCAAATCTTCTCATCTTTGGCTTTCAGTGAAATGATTGTATCACTAAAAGAATACTAAAATTTACTTACCACAGATGGTTGTGGACCCTTGTTCAAGCAGCCCATTTACTGAATTTACTGAAGAACAAAATCCTTGATACAGTATTTTACAGGGTTTACAGCATCCTATCAATAATGAATAGAATTCACTATTAGCCTCCCCAACAAGTATTTGAGTTCTAATGAAACAACCCAAAAAATATTAATTAATAAATTACAGAGCCGTGTTTTCACAGTTTTAATCTGTTTGCCTTTGGTTTTAGGTAAAGACTCCCTGCTGGTTTGGGGTTGTTCTGTTCTGCTTGAGATAATCATCAAATAATGGCTAATTCAATACAATGATCAATTCAGTTGCAGATTAGTGTAGCATTCAGCAGTAAAAAAATAAATATCCCAAAACTGTACGTACCCAAAGTAGTGTTTAATTCCAACACAAATTGCGCTGGGTGTTTTACAAAAACATGCATGGCTTGTTTGCAGTCTCGCGGTCAAACTGAGATAATGAGATCTAAAAACCAGCGTTTAGGCTTAGGCACAAATAACTCAGTGTCTCTAAAGGCTTTAGGCTGCCTTACTTTAGCATATGCAGCTCTTAAACTTTGTGACTTCAATCCCTGATAAACAGGATTTTTAAAGTATGAAAAGAGCTTATCATGAAAGAAAGAACACTCAGTTTATTGTTCCAGGTAAAGTCTTTTGGAGGTGATTACTCTCTCACAAAAACATTGTGTTCAGTACTCTTGTGGCACAGGCATCTGTCACTCAAACAGATGTCACCCCATAAACCTGAAAATACAACTTTTTTTCCCTATTCTCTGTGGGTGAGTGAAGCCTTCAGGTTGATCTACTCAGTGACATTTGTTTAAGTGACAGATGTTCACGTCTAGTAGCCCTCAATGGGGAGGTGACCTTGCTGTCTTAGTGGGAGTTCTGTGTCAAGTACTGTAATTATTTGTATGCAGAGAACATGTGCCTTTATGAAGGCTGAAATTCCTGAGGATCTTTTTACACTCCAGGCTGCTGTGTGTGTAACGCAGAACCTTGGAATTAGACAGCAAGGTTTCAGCACTTGGTTCTAACCTGCCCTGAATAGAACAAGATTAACTCAATGAACTCTGAAGATGTAGAAAAACCAGAGAACACCAGAGTTTTAGAGAATGAGTGCTATAAGAGCAGGCCCAGGACTCAATTTTCTGCACTTGTGCTTCTCTCCTGAATGGTCTGAATGTTATGATCAGTCCAGTGTGGAGGATTCATTTGCTGAGGAACGTCAATAGCTGTATGTACAGAGACTACAGGCAGAAGGCTCTTGCTCTGAAGAAATGAAATCTCCAAACATTTCTGGTGAGTTTTAACTCCTAGTGCCTGGTGCTGTCCTCGCCAGGCAGATGTTTAAGCATTGTTTGCACAGAGCATTGTCTAGGAAAGGTGATGGGAGCTTTTCCAGCACACTGGATTCTTGAGTTAGCTTTTGGATGAGTGCATTCCCTCAGGGAGAGAGAACAGTTCAGGTGGTTCTGTCTTCAGTGCTGTTGTCTTTGGTAACCATATCAATTTCTGTGCATACATTCTGAATTTAATGTTTGTTATTTGTCATTGAGATATGCCGAGTCTCCAAAATTTCCTCTTTGGACAGGCAATCTCTGCTTAACCCTTCCTTTTGGGGCATGACTCATCTTCATTCAGTTTCCCCAAGTGATTTATTTCTGCTTCCCCTCAGCCCCTTTATTTTCTAGCTGTTCTTACGCTTGTACCCAAAAGTTATGTGGCAAGCAGTCCTAGAACATACCTGCCTATGGTCTCAAAAATGCCACCTCAGGCTTCCAACTTGGTTTTGTGCTTGCTAATTCTGCATAGTGGAAGAAACTAAACATTCATTTTCTTTTCACCTTCTCTGTGTCATTTCATAATGTGCAAATCCTAAAGAAGATACCCACATATTTTTGGGATTACTGAGATGGGTTTTTAATTGAAAATTCAGAGACAGTGCCTTGAACACCTTGATCTTTATATATGAACTTCTTGCAGCTGGTTCTCCCAAGTCTCTGTGATGTAGTACAAAAGTCTAAACCTTCTGCTCTGCATTTGGCAATGCCATTTGGTTTGTTGGTTTTTATTTTAAAAACTAATTCTTAGTTTCATCAGGACTTTTGCAGTTGAGTTGGAAGTGCAGTTCTGGGCTCAATGCACCTCTGGCACATTCCTTGTGTACAGCCAAGATCTTTGGCTCTTCCTTCCAGGGTTTACATTGTGTTAGGGAGAATCCTGGGTTTGGTGAATGGCTGCAGCAGGAATTCTGACTGTGGGATGGGTGCCTAAGCATAAAAGCAAACAGAATTTTTAATTAAAAAAGAAGGTCAACAAACATCTGTGTAGGAATATGCTTGTATTTGCTACATGAATATGTACAAAAATGGGGTAGTCATGAGTGCCATAAGAAGATTACACTTCCAAGAGGTAAAAAATGAAAATCAGTGTTTAAGCACCTGTGTCTGGGTCCTCAAATAAGCAGTGGCTTTTTTTGTTTGTTTGTTTGTTTGGTGTTTGCTTATTTATTTGTTGAGCTTCTTTTGTGTATTTTTTCTTTTGTTTTTATGCTGCTGGACTTAATATTTCTGTGCTTTAATTTCTTGTCAGCAAACTGGGATGAACAGAACACCTCTAAGGAATGAAGTGAAAGTTAATGTATTAGCATTAAGCACTATAGAAAAGCTACTGAGAAAATTAATAATGCGCTGTTCAACCCTCAGTATGCGCTGTGTGCAGTTCCAGGTTTGGATTGCTTCCCTTTTTTGCTGCAGCTCACTTGGAGGCTGGGTTACAAGTCTCAGGCTGTTTGCACGTAAAGGTTTTGCCCACCAAAAGTTTTGTTGACTTAACAAGTCAGTTTTCTTAAGTGAAATTTCAGCCAGGTTTTTTTTTGTTTTTTTTTTTTTGATAACCAGTTCACAGGCCCCAACATTATGGTGTTGCATTAATCATGTGGGAGTTGACTACAGAGTCCAACTTAGCTCTTGGCCCTGTATTTTCCATACTGATTCTTCTACTGTTTAGCGTATAAAAATTAATTTAGTATATTAATTTCTCGTAATATCTGTTCTCATTCTATTCTTGTTTGTAGATTACACTGAGGAGCTTCCTAAACAGACAAACAAATCCCTAAACATCCTTTTTTAGTAGCAAAACTGTTGTTTCAGAAAAGTTTATTTGCTTGGGATGCAAAGTTTCTTTTGGCACTCCTGAGGAATTTGCCCCACTCCCCAAGGGTAAGCCATTAAGAACAATTAAACAAACTAAGAGTAAACTCAAGTTTCTGTATATTTATTAGGAATGCTTATGGAGTTTTGCCATATAAGATTCCTTACATTTTTCTAAAATTTAATTGGAAGTGAGTGAATCTTTTATCACGAGAACCAAAATTATTGAAACTAGTCTGAAAATAGACCTCTGGCACAAGAGATTTTGAAGATACAGATTTTTGATAGCTCCAGTATTTTCTCAAGGTATGTTTTCAGCGCAGTACATGACAAAAATGAAGCATATGGTGTAAACCCAACACTATTTTTAAAGACCTTTTAGTCCAGAGTTATTTTGATGAATCCTTATCCTTTTAGTTAAGAGACTGCATTTGTCAAGCATATCTTAATGAATGTTCTTCACTACAGGAAAAATATTCACGTTAGTGGCCTGCAAGTTTTTATACTAGCAGGGAAATCAGTAATTTTTTCACATTCTTGCATATCTTAAGTTCCTGCAGGGACCTGATGTGTGTAGAAGTCTGTGTATACATTTCAACCCAAGGTACTCTCTCGGGGGAGGATTTTTCTCTTCCAGCTGGGTATATGCTCATTGCATGAGTCATCAGCCAGGTGCTGAGTTCTTTGGCTGTTGTAAATGTATCCTGTTATTTGATTTCTAGTAAGAGGGAGAAGGGCAACCTCTGTCCTTCTGTACAACTGCACAGAGAAAGAAAATGTAAGTCACAAGTACAGAAAATCTTCATTATGGTTCTCCTGCTTGAATTTCTCTACTTTTCTAGACAGCCTGGCCTCCTTGTTTTCCATCTCTTGCTTCTTTTCCTTTACAGAAGGACAATATCTGCATTTTCAGAGCATTCTTTACCTTAATTTCTTACCTGTGCATTTACTGTTCCCTGTCTTATTTTGATAGAATGCTGCCTCTAACGTTGTTGTGTTAGAAACATCTCTTTAGCAACTGAGGGAAGACTGGCATTACAAGGCATCAGAAAGCCTTCATATAAAAATCCCATTTGAAATTGATCCTCTTCCAGGTTTGGTTGTCCTTTGGTCTTTGGTTGTGTTTCTGCACCTTTTCTGGGTTTGATACATTTGAATACAAGGATTCTTCTTGATGTTGATATGCCAGGTATTTGAAAGCTGGTTTTGATGGCAGACAACTGTGCAGAGCCCAAAGAATTTTCAAAGTTTCTGTGGATGTTAACTGTCAAGATGTAAAAGCTGATAGGAATGATGGTAAGACAGCTCACAGAAAGAAGATTGTGTGCAGTGTTGTCTAGAGGTTTGATTCTGCTAGGTTTTTAATGAGCTCTATGTGATTGAACATTTGTATTATTTAGTTTCTTGTACTTCACATATGGAATTCTGGTTTAACTATAGGCTTTTTTTACATGTAGGAATAAAAGTAGAAAATGCAGTGTTGATAATCCACCATGCTTAAATTGCCCGGAATATTTTTTATCTGTCCGTGGTCGGCAAAGGCTGTGTGTGTCAGCCCCTGGCCAGAGCTATGTGGCCCTGTGGGAAGGGGAAGGTGTTTTTGTTGGCATTTAAGTGCCAAACCTTCAAAATAACCATCCTCAGCAACAGTGTGACCAGCAGAACCAGGGCAGGGATTGTCCCCTTGTACTTGGCGCTTCTGAGGCTGCATCCCAAATCCCGTGTTCAGGTCTGGGCTCCTCACTGGAGAGAGACACTGAGGGGCTGGAGTGTGTCCAGGAAGGAGCTGG
Organism: Dicaeum eximium; assembly: GCA_013396995.1. Taxonomy (NCBI): domain Eukaryota; kingdom Metazoa; phylum Chordata; class Aves; order Passeriformes; family Dicaeidae; genus Dicaeum; species Dicaeum eximium. The sequence goes on from VWZP01007080.1 coordinate 649,935, forward strand.
GGAAGGGTTTGGAGCACCAGGAGTGACTGAGGGAGCTGGGAAAGGAGCTCAGCATGGGGAACAGGGGCCTCTGGGGAGAACTTGTTTTCTGTAACAACGCCCTGACACGAGAGTGGAGCCAGGTGGGTGCCAGTCTCTTCTCCCAGGCAAAAAAGTGCCAGGATGAGAGGAAGCGGGCTCTGGTTGTGCCTGGAGAGGGTTGATATTAGGAAAAACCTTATTTTCCAAAAGGATTGTCAAGCAGTGGAACTGGCTGCCCAGGGAAATGGTGAAGTCACCATCCCTGGAAGGCCTTAAAAGACTCAAAGGTGTGGCACCTGGGGACATGGGTTAGTGGTGGACTTGGCAGAGTTAGGTTACTGATTGCACTCGATGGTCTTAGAGGTCTTTTCCAACCTAAATAAATCTATGATATTTTCTGAAAATGGTTCTGTTTTCCATCAAATATTTGTATTTGGATTATTTTCAAATGGTACTTAAAATCTTTTGGGAAGATGCCATTAGTTCGCTCTTGTAATTTTTAATTTCTTCCCATTTTCCCTTAACACGGCATGACCTTTCTAACCTAACTCCCCTCCCCCAGCTATGACCAGCTGTGACAAATTATTTTTCATCAGCCTATGTGGCTTTTGGCAGACCTTTCCTGCAGCCAGTGTATCCGAGGGGATTGCTGCTACATCTGTCATGGGATTGCACAGCTCATGGCATGCACGAGTACTCATCTCTCGGGGCATTATTTTTTTCCCTTTGAATGGCAACACAGATCTTTGTGATGATTTTAAGATGTATTTGAGCCCTTAACAGCATCTCAAGCAATGCCAAGGTGACTGTTCTACCACTCACCCTGACAAAACAGACTGCAAACATTTCCCAAGTTGCTGCTACCAGTGCAGTGTCTCTAGTGGGTGCTGTGCTGCTGGTGTGGAATGATGACAAATATGGTAACTTAATATGGTATAAATTGGTGTATGATGTAATGTGGAAATGCAGGATACAAAATTATACCCCTAATCCCACTCTGGAGGATGATGCAGGGTCTCAAAGCAGGATACACCCTAAACATCTCATCTTTCCTGTGTGCATCCCGTCCTTCTGCTCGTTGTGCTCTCTCAGTCACGAGAGAGTTCCTCAGGCTTCTCCCCCAGAAAAGGTCTGGAAGGGTCTTCTCCTCGTAACTTTTGCTGTCAGCGACTCACATCCATTTTCCTGAATGCTTTAGGAACTAGTTCTAGCTTGACAGCCTTTTTGGGGTAACCTACTGGAAGTGTCTACATTTACAACCCCACTCAGTGTTTTGCCAAGTGGGGTCAGAGCCCAGTTTCTGCCACATGGGTGGGTGCTAGCTCATCTCCTAAGGGGATGGTGGGCACTACATGTGGAAAAGGGACACAGAGCTTTAGGGAGACAGCCCTGAGTGAGCAGATGTAGCAAAAACGTCTTCACCATCATCCTCTGTACACGGGCTCAAATTATCCTGCTTTGCTGCTAAATCCCATTGGCTTAAAGGCCTCAGTGCGGGAATAGTGAAAGTAGATTAGGATAATTATTAACCGTGAGTCCTCTGTCCACCTTGCTTCCTCATCTGGAAGAAATTATCCCCTGCTTAAGTTCAAGTGTGTTAATTGCTCTGCAGCATAACAAGCTCTTAATCTTCAGGCTTCTAAAGAAGTGTCCTCTTGTGCCTTCAGATTTTCACCATCTTTAGGCTTCTTTGTCTGCTTTGCGTTGCTTAAAAAAAATTAATTTAAACTCTTGCCAATCTATCATAATAAAGCTTCAGAAAAAAAATTCATTATAGGCTTTTTGTAGGTGACTTGTGAAATAAATATTTACTGAGGGCTGTTCCATTTTAGCAGCCCACTGCAGGTGCTACTTTGAAATTCAGTCTTTGGGTATGGGAATATTGCAGTTCTTTCCATGGATAGCTTTAATGAGGTACCAACATCTCCTCTCTAAAATACTTTTTTTGACTGTCCAATTCCCATTTGTTTTGCAGCCTGCACACACATATATTTCTATATTACTTAATATTTATATAGGCAGTCTTCTAAAATTCAAGTTATCTACTGCAGGCTGTCATGCCAGATAGCACTTTGAGTATCAGGAAAAAAAGAAAGATTATTATACTCCAGTAATCACTGGGATGTGTTCTTAATCTTCTAGATTAGGGGAACAGATTGTGACCATTGACTTTATGTAGCCCTCAGGCCCAGCCATCCAGTACAGCCAGCATGCCCAGGGGTGGGTCTGGTGTGAAATGCTGTAGTGTAAAATGTAAAAGCTGGTGTTAGTGTCTTCCTCTGAGAGCTGCAGTGCACCTTGGCAGTGTCTCCTTGGGACATCACTGGGAATTCAGCTTGTCCAGTGTGTTAACTTGCATTTGGTGCTGCAGCTGCAATTCAACACCAGTTTAGTTCAGCAACATGGCATCAAATTATCTGTGCATTTGTTACTTGTTTTGTCAAGTGTGTTAGGGTTCTTAAAAAAATAAGTGCATCGTATTTTAATGTGCCTTTTTTTTTTCCAGCGGTAATTACAGAAATTGCATTTAAAGATAATATTTCTGTAAAGCGACACAATTGGTGACACTCACGGTCAATTAAACGTTCCAAGCCTATTGTTGGTGAGACGTTGAGCCAAATTTCTCATGGTGCTGCTTTGAATTAGAGATGTCTGGTAGCGTTGATGCCTGGGAAGAGCTCAGTCTGCTGGAACCCGCTCAGCCAGCCCAGGGCTGTGTTTCCAGGCAGGAAACGCTGTGAACACTGCAGTGTTTTACTGCTGCCTGCCAGGGTGTGAGGGCCACGCCAGGGCAAGGCAGGCTGTGAGTCTGCATCTCTCACATCCCTGGGTTTGACTCCATTGGAACCTGTCTTACCGTCCTTTTAACGATTCAGTAGTTAAATAACAAAATATATCGTTTTGTGACGGGGAGGGATTAAAGGAGTTAATGGCTGTGTTTGCTTTCAGAGGCATGTGTGCCTTCCATCAAAATAAATTAGTCTCTCAGGCTTCTGAGGAGAGTATTAGACCTAACATCTTAATATATTCTAAAGCTGTGTGTCTGAGAGAAGTGAATTAAAGGATTTTAAATTTCTAATTACTTGAGATGTAATTAATTTCCTCCTTTTTCTTAAATAAAGTTAGATGAGAAAGTGGGGTTTAAAAAGGCAGAGAGGATGTGAAGAGGAATAACTGTTATCCTGTGAGAACTGCTGCAAAGCAGTGAATTAATTTTATTTTGTGCATGACAGATAGTCATAGCAGGACTTTAGAGATACCAAGTCAATGCTTCATTTATGTTTGAGAAACATTTTTTTTCTTTCTACTGTTGTGAGACATGCAACATCCTGAGGACCAGCAGCTTGGCCTTGCACAGGGTACCTGGAAAGCTCTGTCCCAGGTGCAAGCCAGCTGCTACCGGAGCCCCTGTGCCTGCAGGGAGGTGAAACTCTTCAGCAGAAATAACTCCTGACAGTGCAACTAACACCAGAAAGAATTATTGTGAGTTGCCCTCTCTGTAAGGTTATAGCTCGTGACATCTGACTGGGGTTTTGTGGCAGCCCTCAAGATTTATCAGTGCTACCTGATCTCCCCTTTATATCCTGCAGTAAATTTAAGGGATTCACAGCTTCTGACTTCTGCCTGCATTGCTGGCACCAAATGTCAGTTTTAGTGAGTTTCTCAGAGATGTATTTAACCGCGCACAGTTCAGTGAGGAACCCACCCAACAATCGCCTCTGCTTTGACCAATTAAGAGCACTCCAAAACGAACGAATGTGAATTTTGTGAGAAGAGATGCTGCATTGCCTTTAGATATTCTCAGAGCACTGTCAGTATTATCTCTGGGTTGCAGAGTGGCTCAGTGCTGACTAAGGGCTGGAAACCCTTAGTTGCTGCACTCTGCTGCCGCAGTAGTAATTGAAGATCTGTCTGCTAGGATGTGTCTTCCACATTTCAGTGCTTTGTTTTTGGAAAAAGGAAGGTGAGTGATACTCAGGTTATGGGGACTGGGCAAATTTTACAGCAGTAGCTGGACATAAAAACAAAGCCCAGCCATCAAGTCTTTTACCTTGGAACATTAAAAGAATGTGCTCAAATTACGGTGAATTTCTTGCTTCCACATTTTTGTGCCAAGAGCATTAACTGTGCCCAAGCATCCAGAAAGTGGAGGTTAGCAGAATCAGGTTTGCAGCACAGCCTTTCCTATCATCCAGAAGTACAAAAGCCTCTTTCTTTCCATGGCTCTGGATGCTCAGGAAAATCCACACTGATCTCAGATGAGGTTCTCTCACAAACCCAGGATGTTTTCATCAGCATCCTCGTACATGGCTAGTCACAGCTGCTGGGGGAAACCATAGCTTTCAACCCTAGGACAAGTAAAGCCTGACTATTGACCTTCCAGCACCTTCCAGGGCAGTGACCTCAGAGCTGTGCTCAGACTTTGTGTGTGTGTTGTGCTGGAGGGTGCTCGTGCAGAACCACTCCTGCCCTCCTCAGGTGCAGCAGTGAGGCAGGATTGCAGTCAGTCATCCTTCAGCAGTATTGGAATTCAGGGCCAAGATGTTGATTGAATCCTTCCTTGCCATTTTTGTGTTCTCTTTAGTGTTCTTTTACAAAATAAGAGTTTTTCCTCTCCATCTTGCCACCTTTATGTATACCCTGTACAAGGCATCTTCAGAGAATTGGCTGCTGATACCAATGAACATGTGAGAGATGCACATGAAATGTGCTTTTTTGGGTGTCTTTTGGTTTGTTTTTTTCCGTGGCTTTCTTTCTTTTGAAATCTCATGTGATGGCACAAAGCTCATCTTAACACCAGGGTAAAGAACTTGTAAAGGTTCAATTGCCATCCTAAACTGCAAAATAATTAAAGTTATCCACTGAAAGAAATCTAATACATTTCTGTTTTGAAGTGAACAAAGTAACTTACTTTCACTTTGTTTGCAAAAACAGTTTTACACAGCACTCAGCACGTTTTCTGCTCTGGCTTTCCATAAGATTTCCTCTGTCCTAAGCATTAGCAGGGAAAAAAAATGTGTTTGGGGATAAAAATGCATTGGGGAAATTAAATAGTAGTTTACAAAAGAAACTAAAGAATAGGTTTATCCTATTAGCTGTTTGTTGGTTTTCAGTTGGCATACCTGGTATTCATCTGGATTCACATATACAGAGCCTATAGATCAGGAATGGCAGGATGCTTCTTGCTCCAGACTCATTCTTTGGGAAACAATTTGCCCAAAATAAATTTTTCTGCTCTCTTGAAATAGAGATTTCTAACTTGCCTTCTGTACTATAATATTTATTTTCTCCCCTGTGTGTTCACCTCTTATTTCTTGCTAAAGACTTTTCTCCTTTCAAAAATCCTTCTTCTTACTTGTGTTTATGCTGCTGTCCACAGCTACTGGGAAACAAGCTGTTTGGAAACTTGCAAGTCACTGGGATAAAGCAAGGTTAATCTCCAGCGTTTTTCAGTAGCTCAGTGTCAGTGACAGCATTTATAACCTGCTCCCCGAGAAAGAGCTGAAGCTTTAAAGAAGTGAGGATGAAAGTGTAACATAACAAACTAATAAATGTTGCATAATGGTGGGGTTTTTTCCCTCCCTCCTCTTTGCAATGCTACATCTGCAGTCTCAGCTCACTCCAGCAAAATGGCAAAAAGGAAAATGTCCATTTAACAAGCTTCCTGCCACCACAAATCTGTATTTAGGAGCATTTCCTTACACAGTATGAAGTGGTGAAATAATTGTCAGAGCTGTTTAGGTCAATATGTCCTCTGCTGGGATGAATAATGATTGCTCCTGAGAGGAACTCTGCTAGCAGGCTGAGAACCTAGCCAGAAGACCTTGGTGCTTCTGGCCATGAAAAATATTAACTTATATTTTGGAATAAGGAGTTATTTTTGTCTGGAAGAACTGGGATTGGGCAGGTTTTCCCATAGCCTGGTGCTGCAGTGCTGTGCTCCACAAGGCATCAGTGTCACAGCGTGGCCAGGAGCTGTGGCACTGTTTTGCCTCTTGCACAGGAGCATGGAGGCACCAGGATTCAATCCCAGGGTAAGGGTGGTCAGCAGCAGGAAGAGCACCACAGACACTGATTTTGTGCTGCATTCTCCTCTGTCTGTGTGTCACCTGAGGGGGCCTGGCACCTCCAATGTCACAGAGTGAGGTTCTCAGAGCAGCATCTTGGTGAGCCAGAGGAGTGCTTGCTTGACTGATTCCTTACGAAGCACAGACACCTGGAGCTTTAGGGTCAGCTCCCCTCCAGAAAAAAAGAGCAGAGATGATCCAAAGCCTCTCATGTCCTGCTGCATCGTGTGAGCAGGGACAGCTGGGGTTTGTGATACCTGAGACGTGGCTGTGTGCCAAAATGCCTCCTGGCATGAGTCTTCTCCGTGAGAAGGGCAGAGGGGGGTCAAATTTGTTACTCCTTAAATAGTAGTGGGATAACAGACAAAAGAAGTTGTGCAGTGCTACCAGGACTAAATAATGGTTGAATAATTGTGCCTGGAGAGCAAACCTGAGACATTATTGATGGAAGCTGGGGAGTGGTTTTTAACACTTGCATGTGGTTGGTTGTGCTTCCCATTTGATCTCCTTCTTTGTTCAGAGTCAGCATCAGTTTCTCAGAACAGCAGTAGAAACTAAAGCTGAATGACACATTGTAGAAAAAAACCCCTAGTTATTGCCAAATTCACCCTCAGGAGCCAAATAATCAACATGTTTGTAACCTGGGCCACATCAAAAGCCCAGATGCAGGCATTGGTACCTGTCACTATGTGTCTCTGTCATGTTGGCCTTCCCTGTATATGTAGATAAATATATTAAATGTCTCACAGTCTGTGTATAGTTTTTAGCAGTTTAGTTAGTTTTTAACTCCCCCACACTAAACAGTTGTTTTATTAAATAGCTGAACACTTGGTGCATGATGGACTTAATTAAGATGAAGAATTAGGAACCTCACTACTGAGAAAGGTGAAATTGCTTTGTCCTTTGTGATCCAGAAATAGAAGCAAAATCAGAAAACCCCAGTTCAGGGCTGTCATGTGATTTTCCTGGGTGGAGGGGCAGATGCAAGTGAAATTAAGGAGAGCTGTGTAACAGGGCTAAAAAGGGGATATTACACAGACTGCAGAGCCTACCAAGGCAGGAAGCAGATGAATGCTATGAAGGACTCAAGAAATGTTGACAAAAACTCCGGGGCAGTGCAGAAATGCCGCAAGCCCTTGAGTCTGTTATTTCTCAGGGAACTATTCCAAGTGATCCAGTGCAGCCAAAGAGAGGCTGCTAGCTGTGCACTTGACCTTGCAAACCCCAGAGTGAGCCAATTGCTAAGTGCCTGAAGTATCCAGAAGGGAAGGAGGCTTGATGGAGGGATGGCTCCTCCAAGAGTCAGCGTACATCACATCCTGAGTGAAGGTGTTGCTGCTCTTTGAGGTAACTTCAGCCCACCCAACACTGAGCTTGTGTGGATGAGCTGTGATGAGCTGGTTTGAGGTGTCACAGGAGGGCCATTTTAATTTTTATCCTCTAAAAACTGTGCAAATCCTGAATTCTGGTACGCTACAAGTAAAGCCTCCGATGTCAGAACCTGCCCTGCAGATTTTGCGTAGTCAGACACTCCATAAATCCAGTTCCTGGAGGGTGTGTTTACACTACATTGTAGGAGGAGTTAGAGAAAAAATACTTCTGTATTCTGAATGTTTTTGATAGCTTTACTTTCTTTTGGAAAGACTGGCTGTGGCTGAATGTATAAAATTACTGAATTGCACTGGCAGTCTGCTGATTAATTATTAGTGTGAAATGAAAAACTTACCACTGGCATAATTTTGTGTAATATTGTATTTTATTGGTAACATTATTAACATTCTTAGAGTTGCTCAAAGACCTATATGCAAAGTTTTTATCCTCTTTAGAAAAAGGGCAGTTATTTCCTTTGTGCTCAGTGAAGTAGGGACATCTGCAAATTATAGCTCTGGTACATAATTGCATGTTTTGAGTAGCGCACTGAATGGGAGTGGAAATACAAACTATGTGTAGTGATAAATGTATCATCCAAGTCCTGCAAAATAAGGGGACTTTTGTTTTGTGTTGCCTTCTTCACTGCAAATACCATCATTGAACTGTTTCTTCTGTTGAAGTTTTTCAGTTCTTTGTAGCTTGAAGTGGAATTTGAGGGCAGAAAAAGCCCAGCATCAGGGTTCTTCTTTTGCCCCGAAACAGTTCCTTCTAAAGTGCTTCCTGCTGACCTACATCCTTCAAAACCAAAATCACCAGTATTATTGCAACACTTGTGGTAGCTTTTAGGGATTGCAGTGTTCTGAAAGCCTGTGTGTTTTCTGTTGTAATTTCTACTGTGGAACAAATTTCCACAGAATGTTAACGTAGATGTTTGTATTGATAGATTTATATCACTCCATAAAGCTAAAATGCCTGTGGAAAATCCTTAAATTAGAAATAAAATTAATTTCAAAATACTTGATAGCTGAAGGTGCAATTAAAACTGTTCAGATTTTAGTGCTTCTGTAATGCTGTCTGCATATGCACAGCACACCTGTTGGGTTTTGCTAGAACTGTGAGAATATGGGGGTGCTGCGTTTGTTTGTAAGGACTTGGCAATATTAAAAAGCAAGCTTTTCTTTTTAAATCCTCTGTTTTGAACTCAGAACACAAGGGGTTTGAAACTTGGCTTTCCTTGAATTATTTATGATGTGGAACTGCTAGACAGTGTGCTTTAAAAGTGAGCGATAAGCCAGAACAAAAACGGCTGTGGTGTTGCCTTGTCGGCACATCTGCATTTTTAAAGATTAGGCAGAATTTGATAACAGACTAAAGATTGTTTCATTCTTTGAGAATTCCTTCTCTTCATCTATGTTGCATTTCTGGAGCTGGTATCCATGGCAATTCACAAGGATGATTTAGGAGCCAGGCTTGAAAATGTCTGTGAGAGTTCTTATTCTAACATACTTAACAACATTACTTTGTGAGTTCATTTATTGATGTGAACTGTTGTCAGCAGTGTATTTCAGATTTTCCCCCTCCATTGCTCACAGAATTTTTAGTTCTGTGGATTTTGGTTCTGTTCTTCTGACAAGTCTGAAATCCAAATGTGTCTGGATCACACCTGAGTGTTTTTCCAATGTAGAACAAAAGAGGCATTGGGGTTTAGGTGAGCTGTAATGGCTAAAGGTGGTGATTTAAACTCTTAGTGACCTTTTAGTTATGGAGGAGCAGTTTATAAATTTTGATAAATTTACTCATAACAATATTTAAATTCTCAGCATCTTCAAAGTCAGGTGTACTAAATCTTGTCTGAGAAGGGGAAAGGATCACCCAGGACAAATACTTCCTAATGGTATTTGAATTTCAGGTACCTGAGGAGCTAAGAGCCATGGATGTGAGCCAAATCCAAGGATTAGGATTTACTTAGTGATTATTTCCACAAGACTGTCTTTTCTTAAAAAAAGGTTTATTTGTCTTTTGCTTGGAAGTGTTGTGAGCTTCTGTGCTGTTCTAACACATTTCTGAGACATTCCTTTAGCCCAACTCAATGATATTTTGGTTTGATCAATAGGTCTGTGTTGCTGTGAAGTTATATTTATTCTCTATTTGAGTTTTCATTAGGTACAGGAGATATAAGTTGTTTCTCTCTTTCCATTTTTGTTCTCTCAGCCGTGGGTTTATTCCTTCAGCTCCCCTTTCTTGAATTCCAAGCTCCCTTGGGAGCTTGTCTTATGATTTAGCAGCCTGAGAGAAAGAAATAAATGTCAGGACTGAGCTTGTTAACTTCGTTACTTGATATGAAATGTACTTTAAAGAAAATTTGTGACTTCTAATTTGATTATTATAGTTGGTACTTTTAATATACATGAAATATTTAAGTTAGAGTTACTTCAAGCTATTGGCAGAGTTGTGTTATGGTCTAAACTTGATCAGCAAATTTAATACTGAAATTCTTAGACACAATAGAAGGAGGAGTATTTCTGGAATGCAGTAGGTCACAGTACTTTGGGTTTTGTAATCCTTGGAAATTGTGTTGATGCCCATGGAATTCGCTCCAGATGGATTGTATGCCTTAGGATATTTTTTATATATTGTGAAATAAATTTTCTTGAGGAGCTTTGTTGCAAGCACAGCAAACTCATTCAGTTTTAATTCTTCCATCAAATCTGGGGAGACCAGGATTTGCCTTCTAACAAAGAATTCAATCCTCTGTCGTTTTTCCTCTCACCTTTTCTGCGTGCATTTTTTGTGTTCTCTGTTTTCATAGTCTGTCACAGTCTGTCGCACTCGCTTAGCATCCACACATCACAGACTGTAAATCACAACTGAGTTTTCTCCTCAGAGAAGCTAATGGACGACATTTTGATTGCAAGCACTTAACTGCTAGTTAAAAATTAGATGGATTCATTCTGGAATTTCCAGCTATGCACTCTTCATTAAAAAAAAAAAAAAGAAACAGAACCACAAATGGTTTCTTTTGGAGGCTGATCAGCCCTGGAAGTGAATCACAGGATGGCTGAGGCTGGCAGGGACTTGGTGCAATTGTCCCTTGCCCTGCTGGCTGTCATGCAGCCCAGGGTACTGGCAGCCACCTTGGCTGTGAGGACAAGCTTGGTGACCACCAGATCCCAGGGTTTTCCCTTTGGCAAGTCATAAGGATTTTCCCGTTGCCTCTGCCTAGGCCTTGTGTTAGAGCATAGCCAGTGCTCTGCTCACTGCAGTCAACAGAAAGCAAGAACAGCCCTCATAAACTCAAAGAGAGGAGAGTAAAGGTTTGGGAAATGAGGATGCTTCACACTGAACCTCTGGGGAGTGACACAGCCTGCAGGGATCTTGGAGTTCTCTGGAGTCAGCTGACGTGAGCGTTGCTTGCTCAGCTTCTAAGCAAAGATGCTTTAGGGATTGCACAGTTTGGCAAAGGTGAGAGAACAAAGAGAGATGCAGAGAAGATTGGATTTGTGGAGATGGTTCCTGTTTAGATGTGGTGGGCCAGTAAGTAATCTAAATGCATAGGGTATGATGCTTAGCATGGCTTGGTGACATTTGCCTTTGCTATTAAATTATTCAGGTGACATTGCTTGTGCAGGCTAGCAAACCATTAACCTGCCCAGTTGTTGAAAGCAAGTTGGTTTTTTGTTAAAGTGTATTGAGCTATGAAATATTTTGTAGGCGTAATTGATTAATCTAAATATTTAGTTGGCCGTATTTTGGTGTGCTTTGTCAGTTCAGCTTTACATGTATTTTTTCAGTACTGTGCTATAAAAGAAATCTCACTTTTGTGAATAAATGCTTCATTGATTTCCAAGTCATGCAGATTTTCTTGGCTTCTGAAAATGAAGCATTTTTCTTTATTGCATTTTCATTGATTCTTTTAATGTCTTTATAGTTACTTTTTTCCCTAATACATCACATAGTACAAAGCACTTCCAACTTTAAAAGTAGCCCTGTGTTCCCTGGAAGTGCTTCTTTATGTAAATCCATGCTAAATATTTAGACTGAAAAAAACCCTGTAACTGGCCCCCTGCCTGAAAAATGATGAAAACTTTATGAAAAACTATACAGAAAATGTAAAAAATGCTTTTCTTGACTGTTTAAAAAATAATTTTGGTATGCTGCTGTGTTTGGAGAGCACCTGTGTCAGCTGCAGCACCTCTGGCTGCTTTGACCTGACTGTGCTGCATTTCCCTGCCAGTCAGCCTGCACTGGGGCTCCCACCCAGGGTGGCTGTGACCCTTCACTTTGGTGACACAATGAGGCCACACCAGTCCCACAGAGCTCCTCCAGCACCTTTCCTTTCCAAGTCCTGAGTCACAGTTCAAGGCCCAGGAGCCCTGAATACCGCTGCAGATTTACACTGCAGGCAGCTGCTGCCCCCGCAGCAATAAACCACTTCAGAACCTCTCCTCCTTAGGTCTTGCTGTCTTACTGATAGGACTCTTGTGGGGGCATCCTGCAGCATTTGGGGTTCCTGAGCTTGCCTGGTGCTGCAGGGTTAGAACTTCATGGATTTTTGTCTTGGCATCGGTAAAAGTCTGAGTAGAAAGTTTCGGAGACTTTCTCTTCTGTAGCAAAAATTCTGTTTCACCACTAGCCAGGCTTTACGTATCTATTTGTGCATTCAGTTGAGCTCTGATTTCAGGTGGAGGCTTTATTCCTGTTAACCTATAATTTGCCTAAAATAATCCCTAATGCTGTCCAAATATGTGATTTTATTTAGGACTAATTAAAACACGATTAGAAGCTGATAGCTATGCTGAGGAAATGTGTATTTGTCACTTGTGGACTCAACAGAATGGTAAATCCATGTTTTTGCCACTTAGTATTAATATTACTCTACAGACATTTTAGACATTGTGGAGCCATTCAAAACTGCTCTACTAGACCGACTTATTAAAAACATGTTATCTAATTCAACAGCTCATTGCTTTAAGCAAACCAGCTGGTGTGGCACAGAGCTAAAAAAGAAACCCAAACCAATGAAAGATTAATTTGTTGGACAGAGTTGGTTGTTTTATTACAAGAGGTCTTTGGCAGGAGGGAAAATATAGCTTTTATTTTCTGTTAAACAGAATAGTAATAAGTTTGTGGCAGCTGCTTTTTTTGGTGAGTACATGTAGAAGATCTCTGGCCTCTGAAGGAATTGCAGAGCTTACAGGGTCTTGGAAAACAGATGTTGATTTGGGCTTTAGTACATTCAGCCTTCTCCAGCTGTGGCACCCCTGTTGGAGGATGGAGAATAACCATAGCCTGATCCTTAGGAGCTGTTATGGTATTGATGGAATTTCCCAGCCTGGTGTTGAAGTGATAACCAGGGATTTGCCTGGGACTAGCGCTGCATGTAGCCAGTGTAACCCTTGCAGAATGAATCAGAATTGAACAGGAATGTGCCCAGTAAATCAGTAACTCTGATTAATTAGAGTATTTTTAAGTAAGTTTTCATGATGTTCTCCCTAGAAAGGTAGCTGTGTACATGTTATTCATGTTACAGGAAGGGCCTTGACTGCCAGTATTGAGTGGCTGCTGCTCTTCCTTTGTAGTCCTTTACAATTTTCTCATGGGCTGCGTGATTTGAACACTTAGAATTTGCTTTTACAGAATGGATAACCTGTTGTCATGAAAAATCTAATTTAAAACTATTAAGTAGATGTGAATTTTGTCCATGAAAATAACAGCTAGACTGGAGTCTTGCCAGCAGCCTTCTCACGGGATCTGAACCAGACACTTTTGATGGAAGAAACACACAGAAGCAAAAAATCTTTTTATTATGTTCTTCAAAAGTCTATTAGTGCTTTAGTGGGCTTTCTCATAGTGCTTTTCTAGAAGGAGAAGGAAAATTATTACTCTCTGGAGTTGCTCAGCGTTGTGGTTTTTGATGGGAAATAGGGGAGGTTAAAATACCATTCTTAGTCTGGAACCTGCACAGACATCTGTGTTTGTACACGCTTGTGTCCCTTCAAATGGTTTCTGTCTGCCTCTAAAAATACTGCCACATACTCTATTTGTCTTGCAGAAATGAAATTTTCTCTAATGTCCAACATTATGAAAAATTTGATTAAATATCTTAGGATGGATTTGTCTTTCAAATGGTTGCTATAATTTCCGATTATAATGACTTGTAACATCAGGCAGAGACATCACCTTCATTGTTTGTCTCTCTTTTCCCCTTCCTTTCCACTTCCATGTCTCTCCCCTCTGTTCTGCTTCCATTTCTTTTGTGGTATGATAAACATATCCATGCTCATCATTGGAGCTCTGATACGAGCAAGTGAGTATAAATTTCCCTTTGGCTGAGATTTTGGGTTGATTAACTTAGTCATAAAGGAAGAAGGCCAAATTGCCCTCTACATTTCCTGCATGTCTGATGGGACTGTAGTCATTATAGCATCATAATTATACTGCAGAAGAACATTTTTTGTGCTTTCTATATGAACCTGCCTTGACAGAACCAGGACTGTGCTCTTCTTGTCCTGTTTATGCCCATATCTCTCATTGCCTCAAAAACAACAGCAACAAAAAGCAAAAATAGCATGAGGCTGTCTTGGTCAGTGCTGCTGACTGCAGAGATGCAGGCAATTTGAAGAAACAAAACAAAAACAAAGAAACAAAAGTATTATGAATAAAATTAACCAGGGGATAACTTTTTCCTGGCCAAGTGTGGTTCAAAGTTGGCATCAGGAAGTGGCCCAGGGCTTCAGGACTCTGCAGTGTTAAAATTCTCTCTGTAAATCCGGTCTGCTGGTTACTACATTCCTACCTCTCAGGTACCCGTCTGAGCTTCATTCCTGACTTTTTCTCAGGGCAAATTTGGCAACTTTAAGTTTCAGTGCTGAGCTGTAATAAATGTGTTCTGCAGCTTCCACTGAACGCTGATTGCCGTGCTTCTGCTCCCACTGGGATCGTGTCTGAAATATTTGGGAGTATCAGCTGGTGTCCTACATTTCCTTGCAGGCTTATACCTTGGGCTATGCTGTTGTCTACGGATGTTAGCCCTTGGACATGTTAGATTAAAAAGATCAAGTGAAAAACCTGAGGAGCTGAGGATTTAGTGCTGATAACTCAGGAATCAGTAGGGTGGTGAGGATAGCTGTGTTACAGCTGCAGGTTCCTGAGGCTGATCAGGTACACACACTAGGTTTTCCTAAGGGCTTCATAGTTTTGCAAAACCTTCCTGATGGATTAGATTTGAAAGCTGGACTGGGGGCATCTAGGATGTTAGCAAGTCTCCCAATTTTATATTTAACTCATGCTCTTGCTTGGGCTGATTTAGAGGTTCATAGAATTGTGGAATGGTTTGGATTGGAAGAGAACTCAAAGATAATCTTGTTCCATCCCCTGCTGTGGGCAGGGACACCTTCCACTGTCCCAGCCTGCTCCAAGCCCCATCCAGCCTGGCCTTGGACACTTCCAGGGATGGGGCAGCTACAGCTTCTCTGAGCAGCCTGTGCCAGGGCCTCAGCAGCCTCACAGGGAAGAATTTCTTTTTCACAGTTTCTAATTTCTAATCTATATCTATTCTAATTTCGAATTTCTAATCTAAACCTACTGTCTTTCAGTCTGAAGCCATTGTCCTGTCACTACTTGCCCTTGTAAAAAGTCCTCCTCCAGCTTTCTTGTAGGTAATTTTTAGATTTTGGAAGACTGATATTTATTTTTTTTTCTTTGTTTTAAGTATTTGTCACTCCCATATTCTAATACATAAAGGAAACCGTGAGGCTTTTGCCAACTTCCTTTCCACATCCCAGAAAACCCTGTCATCCTCCTGAAACTCTGAGGATTGCATCAGGCAAATTTAATGGGGGTTACTTTTCAAATATCTGCAGGTATGTATTTGCAAACCTGCACACTCTGACACTGTGAGGTTGATGTTTCTCCTCTGTAAATACGTGTGCATTCATACGTGGTGCGACAGCGCAGGCATGAATGTGTGTGTCTGCTTACAGACACATGTGCATCTCTGTTTCTGAAATTAAATATAAACTCAGGATTCCCTCCTAAAAAAATAAGGTTCTTCTGAAAGTTTTCTGGTTTGCCAAAAGATACAGAAGATTTTGAGGTGCTAATTGCCTCAAAAATTTAGCTGTCTGCGTTTGTGGACCTTCTATTTTTGGACCTTTTGAAATTATTGCAGTATAAGGGAAATGAACAGTGTTTTCAGAAGCTTATGTGTGTTAAAAGCATTCTATAAAGTTGCATTAAGTAGATCATTATGCTTTTAAAATACGATTTTTGCCCTTCTAAAAAAAAATTTTATTTTATCCCTTGACTTCAAGAAGCCTTTTTTCAGACTCAGCAGTTGGTAACATTTAATTTTCTGTCATTTAATGTCTTTAGAGATGTGTTGACATTTCTGCTTTTCAGAACAGCATTTTTACTTCCTGTCATCAGCCTGTGTGTTATAAAGTACCATATTAACCTTTCTAGCACATTTAGGTGTTACACAAAAGACACTTTTTATGGAATACTATGCTACTCATTAAATAAGTAGTGCATATTGTATGAAAGAATTGTCTGAACACTAAAATTCCAACAAGACAACCAGGGGTATATATATTAATAGCTTCAGGGTACAGCATATAATTTAAAGAAATGTTGGTTTGCATTCAGGAAAAATCCCAACAACCAATGTCTGAACTGAATAGACAGTGTTTGCTGCCCTCGACTTCTCATGGTTTTGTAAAGATTTTGGTGTTGGGTTGAAAGAGCCAGCAAGCACCTAAAGGAATTGATGAGATAGAAGAAGAAAGTTCACGTGCAAGACTTCTCACCACACACTTAATCATGACAGATGGCTCTGATGTGTGAGGAGTCAGAAATAGCAAAGGAATAGGTTTAACTGAGGGCAGCACTTGTCCTAAAGTGTCAGGAGCTGTGTGCTGGATTTGGGAACCACAGAATATTCAATTATAATTTCAATTTGTCATAGGGTTACTCGTGTATTTTTATAGCTATTTAAAAGTACCAGAAATTGTCAAAGGTATATTCAGTCCCTGCTTACTCCAAACATATTACACAGTGTGAGTACAGGCTTTACTGTGAGGAATAGTTCCAGCTTTATGCCAAAGTGGTGGAACACTGGTGTGTCGTCACAGAGCTGTAGAGGTTGAAGTGTTTAAGTGTTGAAATCCTAGGTCAGGTCCCCAAAGCAGCAGAGGTGCAGCAGTTTCGTGCTGCTTTCAGCTGCAGATTCTTTGAGCAGAGGTGATGAGTGCAGCTACTGAGGCGCTGGGAGCAAGCTCCACTGCTCCAGGTTTCAGAGCAGATTTGGCTGGCAGCAGGTCAGATGGAAATTGCTGATGGAAATTCAGAGGAGACTTACCCTGTTGTTGTCTTTCACTCTTTATATGAGGTCTTTTAAAGTTCCTGCATTTTTAATTTGTGGCAGCCAGCTGAGAATGCTAATGACACTATCTGATGGTGATCAGTGACTTTTTCACATGTCCTTCTAATCATAACCTTAAAGTGATTCATAAACTCCAAACACTACACTGGCTTTTAGCTCACCAGGCAGTTAATGGTCCAATACATCTGGAGAATAAAAATCCAGCAATCAACCTTTATTCCTATAATTGAATGACAAAAACAAAGTTAGTGACACAGGGGAAAGAGACTAGTAGAGGCACAGTGTTTGTTGGGCTAGAAAAATAATTAGCAGGATTTATTCTAAACTGAAAGCATAGCTGAGAAGCATTTGGGAAACAATATGCAAAGTAAATGAATAAGGGATAAATGTGATTTTTAAAAAGGATGTTCACAAGTTTTGACAAGCTAATGGTTCTGAACTCTGGTTCTTTATTCGTGTCATA
Organism: Dicaeum eximium; assembly: GCA_013396995.1. Taxonomy (NCBI): domain Eukaryota; kingdom Metazoa; phylum Chordata; class Aves; order Passeriformes; family Dicaeidae; genus Dicaeum; species Dicaeum eximium. The sequence continues at coordinate 667,240 of VWZP01007080.1, forward strand.
TTGAGATAAGGTCAATCTTAAGGTGAATCCAGGCTGGATGGAGCTCTGAGCAACCTGGTCTAGTAAAAACTGTCCCTGCCTGTGGCAGGGGGGTTGGAACTGGATGATCTTAAGGATCCCTTCCAACCCAAACCATTCCATGATTCTATGATAATCTAATTCTTACATTGAAACTACAGACTTACATTTTAATTTCTGTTCAGTAAGCAGAACTAGAACTTTCTGTCCAAATTCCAGTGGTTATGGTCAGGAAGAAGCCTGACATAATGCACAACATTTATGTTTTCTGACATAAAATCCCATCCTTTGTGTCATCTCGCAGTCAGAATGATCCTATTAAACAAGTTGGTTGCAGTCCAAGAAAGCAACTTACTCTGAATGTTTGCACCCCAACTATTTCTGTGAAGGTCACGGGCCCCTAATTCTACTTTTGTCCTGTTTCTTGATGCTGTTACGTGGCCCAGAGGCATTTGCCTGGTCCTGTTTTCTGTGGGGTATAACCTGTCTGGTCTGAAGACATATCTGCACTCACACTCTGCAGCTGAGGAGAGATTTTGCCAGGATGCCACACGTGCTGGAGAAAGCAGATTACTGGGAAACTCTGAGTATAAAAACTCCTCTGTGGCACACAGAAATGGGCTCTGGATTTTGTAATAATAGGTGTGACTGCAGGCTGCACACTAAGCTTTATTTTCAGGTCCCAGGTGGTTCTGAAAGCAAATGTCAGAGCCTTGTTAAATGAGTTAACATTATTGTTAGGCAGAAAAAGTCAAGTGGATTTTTTTTTTGTTTGTTAGGGGTGTTTTAAAGAATATTTTTTCCCCGTGGGATTTTGCTTCCCAGTGTATCTGTGGAAATGTTTATTTTTCTGTTTCTCACATCTCCCCTCTCTCTCTGTACGGACAAAAAATTATTAATTATTTAATTAATTCTAAAATTAAATTTAAAATATAAATTTATTTTTTTATTTTAAA